>CAUYSK010127149.1:0-41791 GCA_963575035.1 Avahi laniger
GACCGGGGGCTTCTTCCTCAGTTCCTCCTGCTCCAGTCTTCCCCATCGCAGCAGACGGCACCTGCAGCCCACGCATTGCTTCAGCCAAAAACCTAGGAGTTATTCTTGTTGCCTCCCTCTTCCTCACCCCCACAGCCAATCTGTCACCAAAGCCTGTGGATTATACCTCCGAAATATATCTCAATTTTATCTACTTCTCTCCAGTGTCACTACGCATGTCCAAACACTATCGTTTGTCATCTGGACCCCCACTTTCACGATAGTCCCCCCAAAACACACACACACCCCCCACAGTCCATTAACCATCCAATACCCAAAGTGATGTTTTCAAAAAGTACACTCAATCACGCCACCTTCCTGCTTAAAAACCAAATTGCCTTCCAGTGCCCTCAGAATACTATTAAAAGTCCTCCCTTTTAATGGAAGTCCAGGTGCTTCCAAGGGCCCCTGTGATGTGGCCTCAGCCTACCTCTTGGCCTCATCTTACACTACTCTATCCCTTGTTCATTGTATTTTTGCCTCAGTGACCAGCTTTCAGTTCCTGCCTGCCTTGGGGCTCTCACCATCCACCATCCTGGCATTGTCTCCCTGTACTGCCTATCTTGCCCTGCCCCTGGCTCCACCATCTTGCTATGGCTAGTTCCTACTCTTCCTCCAAGTGTCGGCTTGGTGAATATCTGATGGACAATCTTCCAGGCTGAAAGAACAGCCAGTAAAAAGCCCTACCCAAGAGCATATCTGCCATCCTGAGACCAGCAAGGGAGCAACCATGGCTGGAGTTGGATCGAGCAAGGGAGGAGGCCACAGGTGGCAAAGGCCCAGGCCATTGAGAAGTTTAGGTAAAGGAGTTAAAAAATCTTGCTTACATTCTAAAAGGATTGTTCTGTAAGCTGTGCTGTGCAAAGATTTCAGGGGATGGCAAGAGCTGAAGCAGTAAAGGTGGTGAGAAGGGGCTGGATTCTGGATGCATCTTTGACAGATTGGATGTGGGTGTGATAGAACGCACAGGATAAAGACTTGATTTCCCAGTCTCCCTGAAGCTGGGTAGAGTCACCTAATTCTAAATTTTGGCTTATGAGAGACAAGGAGAAGGAGGTGGGCAACTTCTCAAAGGGACGAGGCATGCCCTCCACTTCACCTCTTGTCTCCGTCTTGCCGGCCGACATTCAGCTGTAACACTGGTAGCCATCCTGGATCATGTCAAGGAGGGCAACCCCTAAGGAAGCCACTAAGTGACCCATGGGAGAACTACCACCCTAGCCCCGCTCTGCAAATGCATGGCTTGTTACAGCAGAAAGATACCTGGACCCTATTTAACCCATTTTCTTTAGGTCTTTGTAAGAGAAGTCAGATGTTCATCATACCTAAAATGATGGCCGTGGGGTGTTCCTCATCTCATCAGCTCTATCAGGAGTTTATCTTGCAATCTGATGATGTAAATCAACCCAAGCAGAATATTTTAATGGCAGAAATTAAGCCATTTAGAAGTTACTAAAAGAGAGTCAGAAGTGTTAATATGTTACTTTTCATAATGCACTATTAGGTCACAAAATACTTTTAACTGCATTATTGTATTTAATTCTTGAAACAACGCTATGGATTAAGTATTATTTTTCCACTCTTCTGTGACCACCCATAATGCAAGGACCATATTTTAATCATCATTGTATCCGCATCCCTGTGTCTTCAGATCAGGGCCTGGCATCCAAAGGTATCATTTGATTAATAAATGAGTTAACAAATGCTTGGATAAGTGAAAAGTATGGTTCCCCCTTTTCAAGATGTTAAAATAAAAGGTTCAACAGAGTTAAGTGATTTGATCCAGATCACAGTTTGTAAGTGATGATGATAAATAGCCATGTCCTCTGAGTTGACATTTTGCTTCTTATTTTACGTAAAATGAGGAGAGGAAGGAGAAAAAGAAAGGGGAAGAGAAAGCTAAAGGGAAATAAAGAAAGAGAGAAGAAAAGAAGCAGTAAGCAGAGAGCCTGCCATTCTTCTGGGATACATTGTCTGAAGGGAAGGAAACAAGTGCACACAAGGATTTCCTCGCCTCCACGTCCTCAGGGTGCAGCGTGACCTAACCACAGAGGTTCTCAAAGCCTTGGCCTCTCTCCAGATGCAAGCGCACACCGGAGCAGGCATTTGAGCTCCTGGCCATTTGAACTCCAGAGCTGCTTCAAGTCCCTTTACCACTGGAAGATTCCTGACACTGATACTCTCTCTGGGTCACAGATACTTCTCTAAATGCAGATCATGTAAGAAACCCAGACCAGCAAAGCATTAGCTGTTTGTGTTTTTTGGGAGCAGAAATGGGTGTTTTTTCCCTCAAATAGTTCTTGTATGATTTTAAACCTTCCTGCTTGCACAACCTGAAGGGAAATTATTAGATCCAAGTTGTTTGGTTTGATTTTCTTTTGAAAATCATTGTGCAACTTTAGTCTGTCTGCTCTACTCGTTTAGCAGGGGAGGATGTGGGCAGGGCCAGATGATTTCAGATATAAAGTGAGAAGCAAAAGCGTGACATTCATCTCAGGCTGAGGCTGACAGCAAAGGACCATGATGGCCAGAAATTACAGAGCCCTCCTCCGTGGGCCAGACAGCATAAGCGTGTCCCCTGTGACCTTCTTAGACACAACTCACAGGCAGAGCTGGCTCTCACTTGAGGGAGGGGCTGTTTTGAACACTGACTTACAATAGATGTTGAGGCCAAAGCCAGATGCAATGTGTACAGAGAACAGCTGAGAAAGATTGTTGCCCAAGGCAGTGACATTGGTTAAGTGCCTACCATGCGCCAGACTCTGGGCGAGGCCTTTCCACTTACGTTATCTTAATTTCATTTTGTCTCATGTCGTGTCATCCTTCCAACAGCCTTCTGAGGCAGAAATCCCTGCCCACCACCACAGATGGTGGCACTGAGGCTCAGTGAGGACCAGCACCTTCCCCAGTGCACCGCCCATTAATGGCGAGGCCAGAACTCCAGCCTATTCACTGTCCACTCCACCACTCACTGTTCTCTCCAGCAAACATCGCCTTTTCCATTCTGAAAATCTACCTAAGCTCTGAAGTTAGAACAAGCCATGAACAGACCAAACAGAAATAAAGATGCAGTCCCTGCAGTGGAGTGAGTATAAGGGTGGGTGTGGGTCTACAGCCTCCCCCAGGAAGCTCCCCAGATGCTGCTGTGCTGCCTTCCTAAGGCCCAGGCAGCCTCAGCCCCAGGCCGATGGGAAGATGCAGAGGCCCCAGGGAAAAGGGGGAACCAGTCCCTGCTCTGGGGCTAATGAGGTGTAACTAACCACTGTGCTCTGGGCATCAGAGCCTTCCAAGGTCTCTGGCTTCTTTTATGCCAGGTCCAGACTAAGGCTGAAAAATCCTA
Source organism: Avahi laniger (assembly GCA_963575035.1). Taxonomy (NCBI): domain Eukaryota; kingdom Metazoa; phylum Chordata; class Mammalia; order Primates; family Indriidae; genus Avahi; species Avahi laniger. The sequence continues at coordinate 3,380 of CAUYSK010127149.1, forward strand.
GTGGTCATAATATATTTTCAAAGGCTTAGTCGGATCAGTAAGAAGAATGCCCTGGAATCTTCACTGATGCAGTGAGGTCTGTTTCCAAGACATGGGGCTTAGAAGCCAAGAATCTTACTGAATATCATCTGGGCTGCTTAAAGGAGGAAAATAGCAGCAAGTTCAAGGTGTCGGTGACTGTGATGGAAATGGGCTTCAGTGAGCATGAAATTAAATCAAATAAAAGCGTGGAAAACCTTGAAAAAGCCCTTCCCGTCTTAAATGAAAACCACAGAAAATGTATATGAATAACTCCTTGATGTCCATTTTTTTTCCTAAGTAAATCCTTTCAAAGGGTTAGAACAGCCCGGAACAGCATATGGCCTTCCAAATACACCCTCATATGTAAATAATTAACACAATATCTATACTTTCGAAATTATTTTTTCTATCACATTTACCTAAACAATGACTTTTTAAAAGAGGTTCTTGGTTTTCTTATAGATGTGATAGAATATAATCCATGGCATGGAGACCAACATGTATAAAACACATCGTGGGAGATCTCCCACACTTTAAGTTTTCCCATCAGTATAAACAAAAAGATGGTTAATATAAGATTTTTGTTGTTACTGCTTATTAGTGGATTCGTTTCATTACACTATTAGGAGCTATATCAAAATGGGTGAAGATACAGACCTGTTCAGCTAAATTGAATAAATATTTGTTGAACACCTATGAACCGTATGCATACCAGGAATTTTATCAAGTATTAGAAAGAGTCCAAGTCAGATCCCTGCCTTTCAGAACTCACAATGAGGTGGGGGAAATGGAATTGCAGACATCAACTTTAAGCTTCATATTTTCTCACATCTCTAAAATCAGAATACATTTTACAATTGACCCATGTCAAAATGTAATCGGCAGAGCTTTTTCTTTTTTAGCAGCACATAAAATAGTAGAGTGACTTACTTTCCATTACAATGACATTTAGATTTGATGAAATATGGTAGTTATTACATAAGATAGAACATAGGGCTAAAATAAAGAGGTTCAGAATTCCCTCTTCAAACCTGAAGGTACCACCCCTCCTTAGAAGAATATTTGTAGTTGAAAAACTTAAGTTCTAACAAGCAAATAAGGTAATGAAGTAAGGAATGATTGCACAAAAGCACTTACAAGATTTTTTGTTTATGATAAGAAAACAATGAAAATGCACTGCCATTTTTATAAATTTAACTGATAATGAATATTACACAATTCATTTCCATGTAATTTCCTTTATTTCCTTGAGATTTTCCAGGATCCCTCTCTTTCAGTCCCAATAAGATAGTAGTAAATTCATTTTACTCACCCACAGATAATATGCACACTATCAAGAGGTTTTCTTTTCTGAAATCTGATCTTATGCTCAAGAACTCAATTTTGTTTTGATTGCATGGCTCAAAGTTATTGTCCAGTCCATGGGCCACTGATTTCCCGGAGATTAAGGACAATGTAGAAGCTTGAGATGAAAAACAAACAACAAACAAAACTTAGGGTAAATACTTTTTCAATATTCTCAGCTCAGTATAACTGATAGGTATTTCTCAGTCAACAAACCCTCCACCAGTAATTTTCTCCTTCTCAGGCCCTCCATACACTCCATGCTGCGTTGGTGGTATAGTGGTGAGCATAGCTGCCTTCCATATACTCCACGCTTCAGCCACAGCAGATGACTGCCAAGCCCTAAACATGTCTTGTACTGTTCATGCCCATGTTTCTCCCTTTGCCTAGAATATTCCTTCTCTACCTTTCCACTTGCATAACTCAGGCTCAACTTTCCAAACCCAGGTCTAACATTACTGTCTTAACTTGAGCTTTTCCAGGAAAGCAAAGCCTGAGACAATGATCGCATGGCTTGTGAAGGAGGACAGAAATAATGAAACAGTGAAGAGGAGAAAGTCGAAATATTAATAAAAGCAAATTATTGCATTATTCCCATTCGCGGTTAACTGGGGCCCCATCCTATAGGGACCACTTGAGGATCTGCGTAGGATACACTTCAGAAGTGTTACCTGCAAGATAGAGGAGGGGAGCATTTATTCACCAGCTCCTGCTCCCCATCCATCACAGTTGCTTCGTGGAATGTTAACACCCTTGCTTTTCCAGGTTGTGCATCAGTTCGAGACACCCTGGTGCAGAATGTGAGAGATGCGCAGTGCTGTCAGTTTCCACTTGTGCAAAGTTGGTTGTCATGGCAATAGCTGGAGTAAAAGGTGGGCTGAAATGATGAGAGGCAGTGCAAAAGAAGTCACTTTCCTAACATGCACAGAGTTAACCATGCCCTCTAAGACCTCCATGGTGCCAGGCACAGGTCATTGCTTCATAGCATTTATCCCGTTGCTTTGTAATGATCAATATTGTACTGAGTATGAACTTCTTAACAGTGATGACAAGATCTTTGACAAAGCAAACAAAAATATACATTGGAGAAAAGAATTTCTATTTAATAAATGGTGCTGGGAAAACTGGATAACCACATGCGGAAGATTGAAACTGGATCCCCACCTCTCACCTCTCACAAAAATCGACTCAAGATGGATAACAGAGTTAAACCTAAGGTGTGAAACCTTAAGAATTCTAGAAGAAAATGTTGGGAAAACTCTTATAGACATCCGCCTAGGCAAAGAGTTTGTGAAGAAGACTCCCAAAGCAATCACAGCAGCAACAAAAATAAATAAACGGGACCTGATCAAATTAAAAAGCTTCTACACAGCCAAGGAAACTACCATTAGAGCAAATAGACAACCTACAGAATGGAAGAAAATATTTGCATGCTACACATTCAATAAAGGGCTGATAACAAGAATCTATATAGAATTTGAAAAAATTAACAAGAAAAAATCAAACAACCCCATCAGTAAATGGGCAAAGGACATGAACCAAAACTTTTCAAATGAAGACAGAATAATGGCCAGCAAACATAAAAAAGTGCTCAATATCTCTAATCACTAGGGAAATTGCAAATCAAAACCACAATGAGATGTCACCTAACTCCAGTGAGAATGGCCTTTATCAAAAAGGTCCAAAACAACAAATGCTGGTGAGGATGTGGAGATATTGGAACACTCTTACACTGCTGGTGGGACTGCAAATTATTACAACCTCTGTGGAAAGTAATTTGGAGATATCGCACAGAGCTAAAAATAGAAATACCATTTAATCCAGTAATCCCACTACTAGGCATCTACCCAAAGGAAAAAAAGACATTCTGTAATTAAGACATCTGCATCTGAATGTTTACAGCAGCACAATTCATAATTGTAAAGTTGTGGAAACAACCCAAGTGCCCATTAATACATGAGTGGATTAATAAAATGTGGTATATGTATATCATGGAATACTACTCAGCTACAAAAAACAATGGTGATCTAGCATCTCTTATATTATCCTGGATAGAGATTGAGCCCATCCTTAGAAGTGAGGTATCACAAGAATGGAAAAACAAGCACCACATGTACTCACATCAAACTGGTACTAACTGATCAACACTAAGGTGCTCACATGGTAGTAATATTCACTGGGTGTCAGTTAGGGGGGAGAGGGGAGTGGAGGTGGGTAAACTCACAACAAATGGAAGTGGAGCGCACTGTAAGGGGGAAGGGCACACTTGTAGCCCTGGCTTGGGTGAGGCTAAGGCATTGTATGTAACCAAAATGTTTGTACCGCCATAATATTCTGAAATAAAAATAAAAATGGGGGAAGGGTCACTCCAATCCCCTCAAAAAAATAAAAAGATCTTGTTCCCCTCAGTGTCTATTATACCTAGCACAGCAACTAGCACACAGCATATGGTCTTAGGATAACAATGGAGTAAAAACACAAATTTTAAATTAATGGGTAATGTTATGACAGTCAGTCTGTTTCTCAAGCAGATAATTGATTTTCAAATGAAACCTTATGATGGAAAGAAATGCAATGCGATAAAAGGCGAAATAAGTCAGGCAATTGAAAACAAAGTTGACATAGACAAAGATGTGATCGTCCGTAGTCATGGAAAAAAGAAATTGTTTTAACAAAATGAGCACTTATAGTTGGTGGGATTTTTTTCTTAGGAAACCGCACGTCTCCCCAAAAAAGATACATGTACCATAATTTTGACCACTCCACATGCACAGTGATCCTAAGTAAATTTCAGTGAACTCACATTGCTAAAATCTATCTTCAGTCTCACTGGATTCCTGCAATGACCCCCTGATTCACTCAGAACAAAAGCTAATGACGGTAAAGCCCTACAACATATGGTCTGTTGCCTGTCTGGCCCCCTCCTCCACTGCCCTTCCCCTTGCACGCTTCCCTGCACCTCCCTGGCCTCCACGAGGCACATTCCAGCCTGCAGCATTTGCACCAACTATTCCTTTCTCCTGGAACTCTTTCTCCCATCATCAGCTTGGCAAACTCCCTTACCTTTTCAAGACTCTGTCGCGATGCCACCTTTCCAATAAGGCCTGCCCCAAAACCCCTATTTAGAATGTGCAACCCCTCATCACTGCAAACTCCTGCCCTCCTCAGCCTGCTCCACTTTTTCTTTTTCCCTAGCACTCAGTCATCTCTAATGATTATATAATTCATTTTTTATGCCTGCTTTTTATTTTCTTTCCTCATCTTCTAGGATGTGAGTTCCATCTGGGAAGGGAACTCTGTCATTTTTATTCACTGGCATATCCCAAGCATCCAGAACAGTGTCTGGCACACAGCAGATTTCAGTAAATACTTTTTGACTTGAATTGAGTATCTTAGCGCTCTGGAGATAACAATACACTTCATGATGGGGACGACATGCCGTTCATCCATTCCCCAAACGTCGATTGGACGCCTACTAAGAGCCAGGCATGAATAACTTAGTACTTGTCCTCAAGGAGCTCCCAGGCTAGCGCGGACACAGGCAGGGCCACAAACAACTACAGTCCAGAGTCATGAACTCTGTACACGCTGACACAAGCACGCACAGTGGCTGCAAGGCCACAGAGGAGGGAGGGATGTGGATGGTCAGGAAGACATTAAGTGAGGACACAACACCAAAGCTGACCTTTCATGCAGAAAGGGAGCTACCCAAACAATAAGGGAGGGGTGCTGGATTCTGTTTTGTGCTCGCGAACCTTTTTATTTCTATGTGCATGTATTCCATCATGAAAGTGCTATGGAAACAGGAGTCAACACAGGCTTACATTTGATCTTTAAAAGTCCTTTAGAAACAATACAGAATGAGCAATTTTCCTAAATTTAATTATTTACCTTCTGCTTCCTATCATTCCCCTTTACCCCGTTCCGCACCTCAGAAGTAGAGACTAAATAAATAGGCACTAGAATTTCTCAGTAATAGGAAGGGACTTTGGGACTCTACTTAGGTTTATGATGTTCCCCTTCTCTATCAGGTTTTGCATTTTTTGTCAAAATCATGCTTCAATTTCTTATTTTTATTTTTACTTTTCATTTTTTAAATTGTGGTAAAATATACAGAGCATAAAACGTACCATTGTATTCCTTTTTAAGTATACATTTCTGTTACATTCACGTTATTGTGCTACCATTACCAGCATCCACAGAACATCCATCTTACAAAGCTGAAACTCTGTACCCATTAAACACTAACTCCCATTTCTCTCCCCCAGGCCACAGTAATTCTATTTTCTGACTTGAAGAATTTGAGAACACTGTGTACCTCATTAAAGTGGACTCACACAGCATTTGTCCTTTCGTAATTGACTACTTCACTAAGCCCAATGTACTCAAGTTTGTTCATGTTGTAGCATCTGTCAGAATCCCTTTTCTTTCTAAGACTGAGTAATATTCCATCGTATATATAAGCCACATTTTGTTTATCCATTCATCCATTAATAGATAATTGGGTTGCTTTTACCTTTGTCTATTGTGAATAACACTGGTATGAATAATGGTATACAAATATGTTTTGAGTTTCTGTTTTCAATTCTTTTGGATATATACCCAGAAGTAGAACTGCTGGATCATATGGTAATTCTATTTTTTAACTTTTTTGAGGAAACACCATATATTTCCTATAGCGGCTGCACTATTGTACATCCCCACAACAATGCACAATTGTTCCAGTTTCTCCACAGCCTATCCAACACTTGCTATTTTCTGGGTTTTGATTTTTTTTTTTTCTCTGATGGTAGCTATGCTAATGTGTGTGAGCTGTTGATTGCTTTTAAAATCTTATCCTACTGTATTTTTCTCCTTTAAAGTATTCATTAGTTGTGTGTTTATAAAATAAGTGTTCTCTTTTCAATTTTAAAAATCCTGGCCTCATTCTTTCCAGGTGATTCATTTGTTCTCTCAACAAACAACTATTAGGTGCCTACTATGTACTGTGCCACATGCTGTGGATACAAAGCACAGAGGTCTGTTCCCTGCCCTTGAGTAGCTCATTAGCAGTGGGACGGACAGACATGTCAGTAAATAAGAATACTACAGCATTACATGTAGCATAAGAGAAGATGTAGGCCAACAGTTACAAACAATAGATCAGATGTAACCCACAGAAGTGTTTGATTCAATAATGCTTTTCAAAAATTTGAATTGGTTTTCACAAATTAATCTTTATTTCTGACTTCTCTTAAAAGAAAAATCAAAATATCTGGAAACTCTGAGCCGGAGATCCAGAATGGCAAAAGCAGGCCAGAGCTGTCAGAACTGACCTCTTTAGAAGGACGGAGGAAGCCAGAGCCCCCCTGAGAATATGGGTGGGCTGGCGGTGGGGAAAGAAGTATGGATTCCAAGCAGAGGGAATATTTTCATGGTGGTCCACACTTTAACGAGCCAACCCATGTTTACACAATCCCATGTAAACTCTAACCCTCCCATCCTCTGTTTTGTCTATAACAATGTTCAATAAATGTGAGATAAATGAGAACATGATCAAAGAACTTAACCCCTGGAAGAGATTATTTTATAGGTCATTTAACCATTGGGAGTCTAAAGAGTTTGAGCAATTTGCCCAATGTGGCACTAACATGCGTCTGCGGTGGATAACAGATTGTACAAAAGGCTTGGGGAACGGAGGACATTTCCGGCACGAAACAGTACAGTGGGCATCTGTTGTTTTGTCTCCCCAGGATTTTTTCTCCCCTCTCTCAAAATAATACCTTTATTTTGCTTAGGAAGCCAAAATTCCTTATTCCATGTGGTCCTGATGTACTGAGTCTTCCTGGCATCAGGGATGGCACGGGACCCAGTCCTGGTCAACCACACCCATCCACCTGAAGCTATTGAAAAAGGCATAATCCTTCCACTGGGGGTTGCTGGGAAGGAACCATGTAAGTCTGAATGATGCTATTGGTACCCAACCTAAGACAGCATGATGTAAATGGAAAGACGACAAGTTACATTTCCTTGGGTAAATTGCTTAACTATTCTGAGCCTCGGTTACCACATCTGTAAATGGAAATAACAATTCCTACTTCAAAGGACTGCTGTCTGGCTGTAAAGAAATAATGTATGTAAAATGCCTGGCACACAGTAGGAGCTCATTAATGCTGGCATCCTTTCTTTCCTTTCTGAATAATGTCAGATGGATGTAGCATTACTGTAATTAAAATGTAAGAAGTGCATTGGCAGACTTTCCCTACAACATATTGAGAACAGCTTTTTCAGTAGCTACCTTATGTGATTTCAGGGAATTGGGGAGGGAAAAGAAAATAAAATGCAGCTTGCTTTCCTGGAACAATTCAAGCCATATCCAATACCTGCCAAGTGTAGCCCATAAGGCTATGTCTGCATTCATCTATTATCTCACCTCTATATAGATAAAGTGGTTTTCCTTCCTGCCCACTGGCTATTGCATTTGTAAAATGGGAACTCTTTTGAATCTCTGGCACTCATTTAGCTGACAGTTTGGATCATAACATAATAATAACATTAGGAGCAGTTGTATGACACTTCCTGCTTTTAAAGCACGTTACAAATCTGAGCTAATTAGCATGAATGCTAACATGCCAGCTTTTTATGGCTTAATATTGCAATTATATTTTGCTTTTTCAATAAAAATGTGGTGATTTTTTTTATTAGAAATGGAGGAAAACAAGTAATGAATAAACTGCTTCCCCCCTATGGATTCAGACACAATGTAGCTGAAATATGAGACGGACTGCATGTTCCTCTAACAACTTCCTTGAGGATTTTCAGGTATGAGACCTCCTGTTAATTTTGTTTTAGGGTCAACAGGAAAGAGAATATACTGATGGGGGCAGAAAAGGAATTTGTAAACCCAAGACAAAGTTCTAACCTTCAAAATACACTTTCTGTTTATTTCTAGACTTAAGCACCTGGATGAAATCAGAAAATTGTCTACTTGTTATTTATTCTTAAACCAAATGAGAAAATACCAGCTCACGTAGTATTGGAAAATACCCTATTCTTTCCATTGTAATATGAAAGTATAACAGAGTAAGCATAGCGTCAGAAAGACTTGGGTTAGAATCCCAGCCTATTAGCTATGTAATGAGATATTACTCATTTGCTAAGTAATAATAACTCTCTGAATTTTGGTTTCCTCCCCTCTAAAATGGAAGTGATAATGCTTACTTGGCTCAGGATTCTCGGGAGGTCCAAAGGAGATTCTGCCTTATACAATATCTGGGGTATGACAGGCGGTCATGTTAGCCTTGACCCACCCTTTCTGTCCATAACTCATCTTCTTCCCCTTCCAGTTTAAAATTACCGTGACATTAATTCAGTTTACAGGAAAGCAGAATGCCATAATGCATAAAAATATTCTTTCCTATATAAGTGGTATGTATTTTTAAATATATAATTCCATTTTTAAAGGACTAGGAATAAAAAAGTGCATTTTGATGAGAAAAATATAAATATACGATCATCCAAAAACTTTCTTTTAACATAATATGAAATTATAAAGATACCTCACTTGGGTTTGGTCATTTTGCCCTTGGTTCATTGTACAAAATTAGTAAAAAATGATGTGATGAAATCTGAGAGTGGGAAGGTTGTCTGGAGCACATTTCAAAAGCCTACAGATGGGAGGAGCAGAGAGTGACAAGAGATTGGGGAGTGGGCACAAACATACAGTTAGATATAAGGCATAAGTTCTAATGTTCGACAGTACAGTAGGGCGATTATAGTTAACAATAATGTATCGTATATTTCAAAATAGATAGAAGAGAGGACTTGCAATGTTCCCAACATATGGAAATGATAAATATGTGGGTGACGGATACTCTAAGACATCATATGTATCCCACAAACATGTACAAATATTATATATTATTATTGATATAATAATATATCAATAGACTGGCTTGTCCTGACAGAGCCCAGGAGGTTGACCCACACTACCCAAAAGACTGTCAAGATTGATGTGGCCACCAGCTTGTCAAGTTGTTCCTTGCATTTAGAATCGTAACTGTCTGTAAAACTCACATCAGTATGACTTGTCCATTCTCTTGTTTTGTGGTAAAATAAATCACAAAGTCCAAAGGTTGCTTTCTGAGTGTGGAGTCAGAATAAGGAGAGTTAGGCTTGTTTCCAGTGTAATGGCTTCATGCCATTAGTCATGATCTTTTGGGACCATTTATCCAAAAAATATTTTTTGAGTGCCTGCTATTCTACCAGCACTGCTATGGGCTACAGGAATAAAGAAATATACAAACAAAACACATCCTGTCCTTTCATGGAGCTTATCTTGTTGTAGTATAGGTGATCTGGCTAATGGGATGGACAATGTTAGAATCTTCCTTCAAACCGGAACCAGGAACCTGCAACATTCCAGCTTCGTTCTCCCTGGATATTGTTTGGAAAGGCAATGATAGCATTTACCACCATGAACTTAGATGCGTGAATTCCTTTGGGCCTGAGTGTCCCTCCATTTCCTTAACTTTCCTTAGATATCTCTGCTCTGATTAGGAGATTTCACCATTTAACGCTGAAGACAATCTGATATCCTCTATTTACAAGTCCTTGAGGGTCAGCTCTCTGTAGCCCCAAGAAGTGAAAACATTTGTGTGTGTGTGTGGGTACACACATCATAACGACAGTTTGTTATGAGAAAAATAACATTAGCTTTGAAGTTGGCTTTGGTTTAAATTACTGCTCCAATAATTTCTAGTTCTGTGTTCTTTAACAAGTTAGTAATCCCTCTCCCATGTTTTTTTAAAAAAGTACCATGAGTAATATATTAACACATTTTTATTGTTAACATTCAAACTTTGTTTTGTTATTTTAGTGATTGTGTTAGGGTTCATACTATAGATTTTTAACATACCAAGGTAATAGCTATTTCAAGTGATACTATATCACTTCTAGTATAGTATACAAACTTTACAATATTATACTGGCATTTCTTCCTTCTTGGACTTTACATTATTGTTGTCATATATTTTATTTATATATATATATACATATATATGTTATAAATCTCACACTATATAGTTATGATTTTTGTTTAAACAGTATTTTCTTTTAAAGAGATTTAAATAATAAGAAAAAATCTCATATATGTACCCATATGGTTATCATTCCCTGTTCTCTTCATTCTTTTATGTAGTTCCAGATTTCCATCTTATATCATTTCCTTCTGTCTGAAAGATGTCCTTTAACGTTTCTTGTAGTATAGGTAGGTTGATAATGAATTCTTTCAGATTTTGCACATCTTTAAAAAGTCTTTATTCTGCTTTTACTTTTGAAAGACAATTTTAGTAGGTATAGAATTCTAAATGGATTGATTTTTTTTTCCTTTCAGTACTTTAAGATTTTGCTTTGTCCTGTTTTTGCTTTCATTGTTCTCAACAGGAAATTTGCTGTCATTCTTATCTTTTTCCCTCTGTAGGTAACATGCCTCTTTTCTCTGGTAAAATTTCCTCTTTAGCACTGGTTTTGAGTAAGTTGATTATAACGGGCTTTAGTATAGTTTTCTCTATGTTTCTTCTGCTTGGAGTTCCTCAAGTCTCTTGGATCTGTGAGTTCATAGCTTTCCTCACATTTGGAAAGTTTTTCAGTCATTATTTCTTTGAATATTTTTCCTGACTCCCACCCCATCCCCTGCTTTTCAGAGACTCCAATTTCACATACACTAGGCAGCTTAAAGTTGCCGTACAGCTCTGTGTCTCTGTTTATTTTTAAAATTTTTTACTTCTCTGTATGTTTCATTTTTGATGGTTTCTATTGTTATGTGTTCAAGTTAACTAACCCTTTCTTCCACAATATCTAATCTGCCATTAATCTCATTCCATGTATTTTTTCATCTCAAGCATTGTAGTTTTCATCTCCACAAGTTCGATTTTATTCTTTTTATATTTTCCATATTTCTACTTAACTTTTTGAACACATAGAATACAGTTATAATAACTCTTTTAATTTCCTAGTGTGGTAATTCTAACATCTATGTCAGTATTAGGTGGGTTTCAGGGGATTTATTTTTCCTTATTATGGGTATTTCCCCACTTCTTTGCATACCCGGTAACTGGATGCCTTGGATGCTGGAGATTTTTGTATTTCTATAAATATTCTTGAGCTTTTTTGTGGTTGGGATGGATGCAGTTAAGTTACCTGGGAACATTTTCATCTTTTCAGGTCTTCTCTTTAAGATTTGTTAGGCAGTACCAGAGTGGTGTTCTACCCAGAGGTAATCATTCTCCACTACTTTGGCAATACCCTTCAGATTGTCTACCTTGTTGGTTCTTGGCCTTTTGGCTAAGATAAGGTGCAGATTGTCTACCTGATGCTTCATGAATCAGGAGGTTTTTCAGTCTGGCCGGTGCTAACAGGCACTCACTATTCCTGGCTCTGGGTGAGTACCGGCATTGCACTATTCCTTCTAATCCTTTTCCATTAATTCTTTCTTCAGGTTAGAGGTACAGTTTTCTGTTTTGTATTGCCCAGGGTCTAGAGCATTGCTTTCAAATTTTGACTGATCAATATTGTCCTCAGAAGTACAGTACGAGAGAGAAAGGCTTCATTCTGGGTTAAGTGCCCCTCCTCTGTGATCCCACAACAGCCTATAAGTCCTCCATCATGGAGCTTATTATATGTTCTTGAAATTGCGCATTTGATCAACTTTATGAAGGCAGAAATTGAATCACTTTTATTCAGTGCCATTTCCTCAGTACCAAACATAGTAGGAGCACAAGTATTTGTGAAACATTAATTCTAAATTCTGAATTGTCCTTTCAAACTACTTGGTGAGAAAATGGGTCTTCCAACTAGTTCCAGAATGGCAGATCTCTAGAATAGGGAATTTTAAATAGCAGACCAGGCCTCTGGAGCTCACCTGCATTTCAAGTTACAGCACCATCCTCATGAGTGGGCTTAGGCCTAGATCCTTATGAAGCTAGTTTCACATAAAGTCTACTAGCTCCAAGCATGTATAGAGAGGCTTTAAACTGGTGTCTCTGTTGAGGGAGGCCTTGAGATGACTTGGGTACATCTGAATTCTGTGAAGAACTTCTCTTTCTTCCACGTGTATTTTAATGCCTACTGATACCTGGCACTGCACCGGAAAAGCCTTTGGTTCAGTGTTGCCAGACATGGTGTTCACACGGTATTCTGCATTATGCTCTAGGAGGCACCATTCTCATTTGATGTAATGTATATCCAGACAGTACTACCAGGGTCCCTATCCATGCCTGTTAGGTAAGGATCAGTGAAAGGCATATGCATTCTACATTTCTTTTGACTACATAGTCTATGGGTATGTTTTTAAGAAATCTTATCCCTGCTCTAAATTAAGTTCAACAGACATCTTCAAATGTTTACCTACTCCGTGCCAGGCATGGTGTTACCGTTGGAACTGGTCATTAGATAAGTCCTTTGACAAGAGAAGCAATATCCCCAGGGTGGCCTGAGAATGGGCCCCTCACAGTGTTCAGTTTCTGAGCCCTGGGCTCTTCCTCTTAACAAATCTTTCTCTCCATCTTCTGCCATCATATTCATAGAGCAGTTCATCTTATGACCTGACAACAGGCAAAAGTGAGTTAGGACAAATAGAGAATAGAGTGAAAAGTGAGCTCATTTTATTGATTGATTAATTCATTCATCTGTTCAATATTTACTGAACACCAACTATGTGTCAGACACCATACTGAATGTTTTTGTAGTGTAAGGACTAGCAAGACGAAGTCTTTGTCCTTAAGGAATTCACAGTTCAGTGGGGGAGGCAGACAAGTAAACAAACAATTACAATGATGTGAGTGATAGATGCTAAGGTAGAGGAATGTATAAGAGCAATACCTACTTTCCTGAGAAGCTATAAATTCATTGACAGAAATGGTGTTTATCCTCTGCATTTCCTAATGATGTGATTTGTGCATGGGGATCACTCAGTAGAGTCAACAAGGCCTGCATTCTGTTCCTAGCTCTGTCTTTGAAGCCCAAGGTCTCTGACAAGAGATCCTGGCCCCAGAGGATAGACTTCTGTCCCTTGTCCCTTGCCGGACCTACAGCCTTTTCAGGGTCCTCTCCTTGCATTGGGCCCCTTCTTGCCCCTGGGAGACCGGGTCTCCACACCTCACCCTAGCTCTGCCACCACATCCCCTTTGATATTCACATCTGCCTTGGGCAGTCTGTCCTTGGGCAGTCATTTCAGCTGAGCCTCAGTTTCCTCATCTGCATAGTATAATTGATGATACCAGCCCTGCCTATCTCACAGGGTGATTGTAAGGATTAATGATTATGAGAACTACCTTTAAATTGTAACAATCTCTACAAAATAAATTACACGATCATTGCGTTATATCCTTAAATATTTGTTGACATTTTTTTTAAAAGTCGTTCGGCACTTAAGTAAAATGCTGAACGACACATTTTTCTTTAAAAAGCGAGGGGGGGGCGAGAGAGAGAGAGAGAGAGAGAGAGACAGGAGAGACAGGAGAGACAGGAGAGACAGGGACAGAGACTCTTAAATAACCAGCAGCCGGTAAGGGGCCCACTTGCTTGCCGCCTTCACAATTCACAAAGCAATTCTGGCTTGACTTTTTCATCGGTCCAGAAAGATATTTTCTACTCTCCCCATTTTACAAATGATAGCAGTGAGGTGTCAAATAATTTGTCCAAGAATATAAGTTCTCAAAAGCTCAGTCCCAGGCCACTTTCCAAGGTCCGTACATGTAAACAAATGCGAACGGACCAAGCCCCAGGGATCTGGGAACGCCTTTCCTCTGGAAACTCCGCCTCCCGGCACGGGAGGGGCTGAACAAGGCTTCAACCCCGCCCCATGACGTCTTTGGCCCCGCCCCAGACCCGCCATCTCTCGCGTGATTTGTCGGAAAGACGGACGGGGTCAGGTCCCATCATGGCGGCTGAAGAGGCGGATGTGGATATCGAAGGGGACGTGGTGGCTGCAGCGGCACAGCTAGGGTGAGGCTTAGCTTAAAGATTGGGTCTCGCCGGGGCGGAAGGGGCCGCGGGTGCGAGGAGAGGTCTTTGGAAAGGCCACAGGTCCAGCTAGGGACAGGGGAGCAGAAGTCTATCCGCTGGGCCAGACTCTCTTGTTGGCCTGGGAAGCGCCGCTCTGTCGCCGGTCGGCTTGTCCTGAGCCCAGCATCTGGGTACCTGGGGCTCAGGTCCTGAAGATTCGCTTTCACCTTTTACCCTGATGCTGTGAAGGCGCTAATTTCGCCTAGCACATTGCACGTGCTTCAGCAATTAGATTCCAACTTTCATTCCCTCCACCTCAAAATCTCCCCGACCATAACCAGAACACGGGCAGCTACGGACAAGACGTGAGCTCAGGGACCCTTGTTCCATCGCCTGTAAGCCGCGTGACCTTGGGCGAGTCGTTTCATCCCTTCTTCTACATAGGGATAGTTGTGAAAAACTTTCTGAGTGGCAGCTTGACTTAAAGGAAAGGTACCAGATTTTAGAGTTGGACAATTCTGGTTTTCCTTCTACATTTGCTGTTCCTACCAGTTACTGGCAGTTTGACCTTGGGCAAGACACTTAACTGGTCTGAGCTTCAGACCGCTCACGTGTAAACTGAGAATCATAAGTTTGTGAGAGTCAAATGAAATAATTACGGGATGTGCTTTAGCATATGATCGATGCTCTGTAAATGTTGAGTTCTTTACCATTCCGTTACTCTCAGGGATAGTACCGTGAGGATCCAGTGACGGATCACAATTCATTTAATACGATTCCTGCAGAACTGGTTTGAAATAGAATCTCCTTTGACTCCTTGCTTTCTGAGTAAGAAACTAGTCTCCTTTTAGTCATGGAAGAGGCCTAGAGTGGCCAGAAATCAGACAGCCTGGGTTGTAAATGCAGCCAACTATGTTGTTTTAACTGTGAACACCTTCATTAGAACTCTGTTAGGTTGAACCATATGAAATTGCCAATATTAGACCATCTTTGATCTATAAAGTGGCGATGTCATATAGTTCAGCATAACATTAGGGCCTCTGTGAACGGGGGAGAAGATTACCTGCCCATGAGGCACTTACCTGCCCATGAGGCACTAAGATAGTGTGTTTAAAAGTGTCTAGTGAACACTAAAGCACTATAAAAATGTGAGAGGTAATTAAACTCATATACTCATTCTCCCTCAAATCTTTAGACAAAACAGTCCAAAGCTATGAAGATGAGTAGGGAGACTTTAGTAACAATAATCATTCACATTCATGTAGTGTTTAAAATCTTGACCAATTGCTTTTGCATCCTTGATTTAATTTAATTTTCACAATATGGCTATGAGATATGTGGGCAGGGAGACTTATCTGCAGTCCAGAAAGAAATAAGATGGCCTTGGAAATACTAAAGAAAGATCATCTGAGGACATTGGCTGTATGCCTCTTCCATAGGTTTATCTTAATTTTTCTGATTGTGTTTAATTTTTCCTTCCTTTCTCTTTTTCTTTCTTTTCTCTTTCTTCCTGTTTCGCTTGAGCTTTAGGTCTACTGGTGGCACTAGTGATAATCTTAGTCTCATACAACAGGATTACAAAGGTTATTGGTTCCTAGTGGTCAGAACCATTGTCTTATTCTACTCCAAGGAGCATCATTAACATTATCTTCTGGTGCATGGTGCCCTGTGGTGTTCGTCTCCATTCATATGGAATTTATTGTAAATAGTAACCCCTGCAGTGTGTAGTCACACCTGATGATAGCATCTGTTGAACCCTTGAGGATTAATTTAAAACACTTTTTAAATTTGCTAAGTGCTAGATGCAAAGTTAGAAGATGGCTTTGAAACTTTTTGGTCTCCCTCTACTTTTACCATTCCTTCTCATCCTCCTTTTCTTCTGCTTGTTCTTAGTCATGGTGTTGCAAGGGGTTTTTCATAGGACTGCTAATCACTGACCACACAGTCTCTGGTAATACTATCCCTCAAGACTTCATTTTCTATGTGTTAGATCGAACTATGTGAAATTTTGCCACTATTTGACCATTGTTGACCTGCCTAGGAAATGGCAGTTTCCTAAATTTAACGGAGTACATGCTAATGTTGCCCAGATCTGTCATAACTAACTCAAATCAAATCTCTCTCCTGAGCTTCAGATCCTTTTATCCCATTCTCTGACTCTATCTGCACTTGGATGCCCCATGAGCACTTTAATCTCGGCTTATAAACTTTCCCCACCTGCCTCTCCAGTGTCCCCTAATTCAATAAATGGCACCACCATCCATCAAGTCACCCAAACACAGACCTAAACTTCATGCCTTTTCTTTTCCTTCCTCCTTCCACTCCCCCATCCTATCAGTTATTAATGGCCGTTGATTCTGTCTATATATCTTCTTTTTTTTTTTTGAGACAGAGTATCACTGTGTTGCCTAGGCTAGAGTGCCGTGGCGTCAGCCTAGCTCACAGCAACCTCAAACTCCTGGGCTCAAGCAATCCTACTGCCTCAGCCTCCCGAGTAGGTGGGACTACAGGCATGTGCCACCATGCCCGGCTAGTTTTTTCTATATATTTTTAGTTGTCCAATTAATTTCTTTATAATTTTAGTAGAGACGGGGTCTCGCTCTTGCTCAGGCTGGTTTCGAACTCCTGAGCTCAAACAATCCACCCGCCGCGGCCTCCCAGAGAGCTAGGATTACAGGCGTGAGCCACCACGCCCGGCCTTATATATCTTCTTAAATGTATTCATGTCTTCCTGTTCACACTGCTTATTACCTAGGTAAAAGTTACTGTCACCTTTCTCTGGTATTTTTATAATTGCTTCCTCTTAACTGCTCCTTGCTTCCTTGGCCTCCCTTCTATTTTCTGAAGTTAAAGTAGTCTTTCCAAATCTGATCACGTTATTCCCTTCACTCCCCAATTGGTTTTATGATAAAATCCTCATTCCTTAACTACTAGAGACCTGTGTAATCCATGCCTCGTCTCCCTTGTTCATTCATTTATTCAACAAATATTGTGTGCCTTCTACATGCCAAACCCTGGATATATAGCAGTTATCAAAACCAAGTTCCTGCTCTCTAGGACTAACATTATTGTTGGATGAGACAGACAGTAAACCTGTATATATGTCAGATAGAGATAAATGGAGAAAGATAAAGGAGGGAAGGTGAATGGCTTGTCAGCTTTATCTCTTATACTTGTAACAGGAAAATTATAAGGTCTGAAACTACAGGACTTCAGTGATGGTATGGATGTAGTGGAAGGACTGGATTTGAAGATAGGAGAAACAAGAGAATTGGCAACAGACTGAATGTGTGTTGTAAAAAAAAAAAGGGCAGGCTCAGATTTGCTAATCCTCATTAAAGAGTACTATGTGAAAAGATTTCTGCAATGAACTTGAAGTGATAGTAGTCCCACCTCCTGAACTTTTGGCAGACCTACTTATGTGAGTAAAGGTTTCCTTCTGCTGATACAAGCCTCAGAATCCTTTATGTATTCCTCTTGGTAGCCTCTTCCAGATCAGAGCTGATATTTGAGTTTAAGCCTATTTGCCATCAACAATTGAGAAAATTATTGCTTTTAGTTTATTGTGGAGAATTGCTCATTAGCTTCACAATTTTTGATAACCACTGTACAATTAATTAAAGATTCAAATGTGTTGATAGAATTTTACGGTCTTAGAGGAAGACTAGTAGTAGTCTTCCTAATAGGAAGACTAGTCTACTTCCAGTGGACTAGGTCTGGAAAAAATCAATAACTAGGAAGCTATAAAACTTCAAGACATGTAAAAGCAAAATATTAAATTTAATTGTATCATAGATTGGACCCCCCAAAACTTAATTCCTCAGCCTTCTCAAATGTGAGGTAAACAATGTAACTTTAAAGAGTTCTTAGTAGTTCAATGAAAAGAGTGGGAGAATTAACAAAGTTTGATCCCCTGTGGACATAAAAAAGCTCTCAAAAACCCAAATTAATTTTTTTAATTATATCAGTTGTTATTAAAACATCACTTTTTTCCTTGTCTTTTCACTATACTTTCCTTCTTTGAGTATTTTTTGTTTTTGTTCTTCCATCTAGTTTTATTTGTTTCATTTTGAGGGTGGTGCTGTTGATGGTGGTTTTTATGATTTATATATAGCTAAACGATTTCATTGCGAAGTTGAATTTCTGTGTACACATGGGTACCTGTCAGCAGAAACTAAAGTGTTGATTCATGGTCACAGCATGTTGTGGTTGCTGCTTTGGGGTATTTTTTTTCCTCATGAAATTGTTTTTTCCTTAGAAACAAAATAAGTGAGTAGTCAGACTTGATGTTTAGCAGTGGGGCTAGGGTAGCTTAAAGCCACTATGTATTTCTCAGGCTAAAAAGGCATTGTTAAATACAATGTTAAATTTAAGTCTGTTAAGGGGTGAAGGGAACTAAATATTTGCTTAACACCTACAACCTGCCAGTCACCACTTGGTTATGTGAGTTACATCCATTAACTGGTATGATATCACTTACATACTCATTTTCTTAATTATTTCAGAAGTGATGAAAATATAGCATCAGTTTTACAACAAGATCACTATCTTGATTCATCATGGAGAACTGAAAATGGCCTTATTGTAAGTATTTTATGAAAATATCAGGTGTAATAAGCCGTTAGTTATTGCCCAGGTGCCTTTTTTAAAAAAAGGCTTAGTGCCAGTTCTCAAAAATCACAGATATAATATGTTGAAATATCTTTCTTACCTTAAAAATAGAGACCTCTTTCTTCTTTTCACTTTGAAAAATGGCCTATTGAGAAACAGCTTTCGAGACAGCTAGATTTAGGTACAAATCCTTCTCACATTTGTAAGCCTCAGTTTTTTCATCTAAAAAAAATAGGGATTATTACAGGGTTCATTTCTTCATTTATCAGTTATTTATTGAGCACTTATTATATGCCAGTCACTAGGTAAGATTTGGAGGATATAACTATAATGAAGATAGACATGGTCCTCCTCTTAAGGAGCTTATATTCTAAAGGGAAGTCAGGTGATAAGAAGACAGACTAATTACAGATTACGAAGGAAATAAGCAAGATGCTCACTGAGGATGGTAGGGAGCCTACTTTAGATAAAGTTGTCAGGGAAACTGAGGAGATGAGGTTTACGTTGAAAAGTAATGGAAAGAAAGGGTACATACCTGAAGAGTTGAGAAAATAAATTCTAAGCAGAAGGAACTGCACATGCAAAAGCTTCAACACTGTTTGAAGGCCAGTGTCTAGAATGTGGTGGGAAGGGGAGGAGTGACAGCATGTGACAAGATTAGAGTGGCAGGCTGGAGCGCTGTCGTACAGGGCTTGGGGGTCAGAATATACTAAAGAATTTAGATTTTATTGTAAGCAAACTGGGACATCATTGAAATGTTTTGTACAGATTTTATACAGATTAATAAATTCATTTTTATAAAATTCATTTTGGGTGCTGTGGTAAAGATTAGATTGTGAGGAAGCAAGAGTAGAATCAAAGGAACCAGTATGGAAACATCTGCAGTAATTGAAGCGAGATTTGTTGACGAGGTCTTGGCCTGAGGTGGTAGCAGAAGAGATAGAGTGGACAGATTTGAATTATATTTTGGAGGTAGAACTGGGTGATATATTGGATATGGGGATTGAGGGAAAAGTGAAGAATCCACAATAATTTTTGGATTTCTACATGGAAGAGTTTAGTGACTACTAGTGCCTTTTATAAAGCTGGGAAGACAGGGAGAAGCAGGTGGACATATGTGATGATGAGTTCTATTTTGAATATGTTAAGTTTGAGAAGCCAATTAAATATCCATGTAGAAATCTTGAGTGGGCAGTTGGATATAATGGTCTAGAGCTTGGAGAAGAGATATGAGCTGAACGTTTTTAACTTTGAGAGTTGAAAATGTGTATGATCATTCATGGAGATTGTGACTGAGGGGAAAAAAGAATGGTGGTAAGTTTTAGAAATAGGTTGAGTGTCTAGCAAAATATCGGACGCCTAATAAATAGTTTCATGTACATCATGGGCATTACTACCTCATCGTGGGTAAGAGCATGAGCCTTGGAATCCAACAGATTTGAGTGTAAGGTCTCTGCTCTTCCACTTAAAATGCTAGCAGTGCTGTCGTTGTGTCTGTGAAGTATTAATTCCTATCTCAGTGTTATTGTGAGAATCAAAGATATGTCTGTGTGCTTAGTAAATGATAGCTGTTATTATTTGTAATCATATTTCTGTTTATTTTTATTTAACAAAACTTAGAAGCTAATTTCAAAAAGCAGTAAATAAAGAGAAAAATATATTCTCTTTTTTAATAGCCTTGGACTCTGGATAGCACCATCAGTGAAGAGAATAGAGCTGTCATCGAGAAAATGTTGTTGGAAGAAGAGTATCCTTTAATGATGATGAGGAAAGTAAAGGTTTTAGGGTTAAAAATCTATAAATGCAAAAATTATAAAAGGCCACCATTTACTAGATTGGTTTTATTCAGCCCCAGACTGCTATTATATATCATGTTATCTGTCTGTGCAACAAGCAGCATTTTATTCCTCATGTTCTGTTTTACTATTAAGTCTGAGATCTAACTCAATATTTTTGCATATCTGTTGTTAGCTAACTCTTTAGGATATCTGAATATTGAGTAGAAATGATAGAATACTTAAGTCATTTAGAACCTTGACTCCAAGCTTCCATTTTCAAAGTTATATAAGCTGAAATCCAGAGATGTTAATTTGTCCAGAGACACAGAATTAGAACATGTAAAAGTTCTTCTCACTTTATAATTTACAGGTGTTATGTGGGAGGAATCTAAGTAAAAACACAAAACAAATAATTTAGAATGAAGATTTTTTTCTTCAAAAGATGTGGATCCTTATCTGTGGCTCAGTTTTCTTGTATGTAAGTGAGAGGCTTGAACTTCTGATCTTATGATTTATAAAGATTATTAATAATGGTCTAATAAGTAGTGGTTTATTTTTAACTCTTTGATCTGCATTTCATGGATTCATTATGTTGATTTTAGAGTGTTTCTTTACCTTTAATTATCATCATTTAATCCCATTTTCTTATTCTCTCCCTCTCCCCAAACACTGCAATTATAGCCTATATTATTGCTTTTCAATCAGTGACATAAGATTTAAAATTTTCTAGGAGCCTCATTTAAAACCAAAGATGAAATTAATTTTAATATATATTATTTAACCCAATATATTTTAAATATCATTTTAATATTTAATTGATATAAAACATTAATATTTTACATGCTGTGTTTTGTACTAAGTCTTTGAATCCAATGTGTTTTATACTTACAGTATATTTCAGTTCATGCAAACCATGTTTCAAGAGTCATAAGTGGCTAGTGGCCACTGTGTAGTTCTAGATGAATGAACACTTAAGTAGTCACTGGTTTGCTTCTAAATATGGAAACAAATAATGAGAGTAAAAGTTATATGTAAGCATTTAGAGGATAGGAATATTTTCTTACATCTTTGTCCTCAGCACCTAGTACCTAGTATAGTAACTGACATACAATATACAGTCAATACATATTTGTTAAATAAAGAATATCTCAGGCTAATCTAACAGTATTTCATTAAGCTAGTTTTCAGATCTTTTGAAAGGGAGTCTTCTGGTCAGTTTGATGTGTTTGCCATTTTTATTAGGGTATAGAAGATCTCTCTGAACTCTTCTCTGTTACCTTAGAAATAAGGAAACAAATACTCCCAAATTGCATTGGATGACCAATCAGGTTCATCTATTACATTCTGCATATGTGAGGCTAGATCTTCTGTTAGCCACTTTTAATAGGGAAGGTAAGGGAAACTAGCATTTATGTAGCACACATTTTGTGCAAGCATTTTGTTATTTGATTTCACATGTAATTAATCCACATAACAACCCTGTGAGGTGTAAGCATGTTTGATGTAATTTTTGCAGACCTGGAAAGGGCTTTGAGAAGAATTGGTTTAACTTGAATTCAAGTATGACTTTCCTGAGTGTCTACTTTGTATAAGTTGCATAAAAATTTATATGACTTTAATATTGCTTAAAGTTTTCTTAATCATTACATAGGTATTATTTATCTAAAAAATCGCTACCAGAAAAATTCTGGCTTGATCAAAAGGAAGATGATAAAAAATACATGAAGAGGTAACATCAATTTATGATACTTTCAAAAGTCTGGATTGTGTTTTTAGAAACTTCACACGCTTCCTCATTTTCTTTTTTCATGTGGTGCAGTCTGCAGAAAACAGCAAAAATCATGTATGTACTTATGTTTTATATTTTTAAAACCCTTATGATTAGTTAAAAATTATGGGAAAATTTTTTTTAAAATTATAGTTGGCCTGTGGAAAATCCCTCTTGACCTTGGGTTATACAAAAACATAAAGTAAATATAAAAACAAAGTTTTTTGGTATGGATGTTGGAATGCTTATAATTTTATGGTATTTACTTGCCAGAATTTCTTTTATGGCCCTACGTAGGCAATTTCATCAGATTATGAAAAAGATGGTTTCCTAGGGATTTATGGGAAAAATGTTAAGCTGCTATCTGTTAGGAATTGACTTCATTTCTATTGCTCTGTCAGTTAATTTTCGGTTATTTTCAAAGAAATTTTCCTTTGAGTTTGTGGCTTTCAAAAATTATCTGGAGAAATTAACTATTTTAAAAATATCCTTTTGCTATAATTGAAAACATTTTGACTTATTTAGCATTTATAAGCTTGAAAGTTTATGATCCTTTAAAGGGTAGATTTACATATTTGCAATTACCTAAAAGCTTAAGCACTGAGTAGCCTTTGTTTTTGTATTTTGCTGAATAAACAATAAAATGAAGTTAATGGAAGGATTAATGGCTTGCTTAAATTACTGGACTTCATTCATCACTGTTTTTAATTTCTTGAGATAATGAATTTTAAAAGCAATAAATATAATGCTTTAGTTTCTTGAGTTCTTTTTTGGCTCAGTATTTACATGGATTTGCATGAAAGAACCAAAGTGATAATAATTCTGGAACCAATTGAAGCTCTTATATGCCTTTCAGGATTCGAGAATGTATTAATGCCTGCCGCTCTGTATCCAGTCTAAGGGAGCCTATTTGTTTACTATCACATTGACTTCCTTTGATGTCTTTTAGTATTACTATCACTCAAACCCAAGGATTATATCTTTTGGGGCTCCTATCTTCCTGAGCTAGAGACACATGACAGGGTAAATCTCTCCCCCAGGTAGAGGCTTCAGCCTTCTTCTTTTTTTGTTCTCTGTTTTTTTAATTCTTAGACTCAAAGTATTGAATTTAGTCCATGGCTATCTATAACCTTTGGCTACATAAGTATGGAATGTTCCCATTTCAGAAATTTTTTTGCAATTCCTTTTTTTCCCCTCAGGGTACACTCTCCTACAAAACCAGCCAGTTACTCAGTAAAGTGGACGATAGAAGAAAAAGAGCTGTTTGAACAAGGGCTGGTAAATAGAGCAATTTTTAATTTATAGTAAAATGATTCTAGAAGCAAATATTGATAGAGTTATAAGGTGAAATTAATTTATAGAGACCGAATTTTCTTTTTAATTACAATTATAACACCTTTAGTTTTTCTGTAATGATGTTTGTAGTGTAGTACAAGAGAATTCCTTTTAACTTATATTTGAGGTACTAGAATACTAAAATAGATTTGAGTCTATAATTTTCACACTTTTTGGTATTAATAATGTCCAAGAAATTGAGCTATATCTGTATACATGACACCAACTACCTGTATTAAGAGGCAAAATTATTTAGTAGTATGTTTTTTCTCAAAACAAAAACTGTATATTTGAAACTGTCTAGGTGATCAGCTGAGTTTTTATTCAGATATTTGGCATTGTGTACACAGTTTAAATGTTTCAGTGGATGTAAATGAAGACCAGAAACATTTCTTTGGCATGAGTGTCTATCGTACTGAGATCTGTTTAAATGTCCATAAGTTATGTAATGGAAAAAATATATATGCCAGTTTCTAATTCTGAAAATACTCATTAATATGAGGAAACTTTTAATAAAATATTCAGAATTTTTTTTTTTTTACTGTCAAGATTAGGTTATGTCTTTTCCTTTAAGATACATATTACCAAGTATTCTAATTAATTTTGAAATTATGTATATTTATACATTATATAGAGAGAATATTTATATTTATGTGAGATTCATGAATGCTAATTGAAATATCATTGTTAACATTATTTCTACAGATGATGAGAAATGAAATGTTTTTGTATTTTTCTAGTCAGTCAAGACTATGACATCTGTATACTCTATGATGTTCTTATCTAACGATAAACTCTCTTGAGGTTTTATCTCTTCGAGGTTTTTTCCTGTACTGGTGATGTTTTGTATATTGGTATTTCAATCTGTTGCATGATTATCATTTATATAATCCAAAGTTAATTAATCAGTCATTTAAGATTGCTGACAACTTTGGTGTTTTGCCCCTTATCAAAGACCAGATATGTATATGCATACATATGCAAATGAGTTATGAACTTAAGGTTCATTTTTAGCTTATTGTTGATACTGGTGTTAGTTATGGGGATTATATTTGCATGGTTCAAAATTCAAAAGATTGCTAAAGTTATAGGGTGTTAAGCGTTCTTCTCACTCTCTTCTCTGCCCTTCAGTTCTCTTTGCCTGAGGTAACCAGTGTCATTGCTTCTTTGTGTTTCCTTCCAGAGATATTTTGTCCATATATAAGCAGATATATATTTATTTATATAAAGCTGTATAGAAATCTATCTACAGTAAGAAAATATTAAACTTTGA
Organism: Avahi laniger; assembly: GCA_963575035.1. Classification (NCBI taxonomy): domain Eukaryota; kingdom Metazoa; phylum Chordata; class Mammalia; order Primates; family Indriidae; genus Avahi; species Avahi laniger. The sequence continues at coordinate 28,494 of CAUYSK010127149.1, forward strand.
ATGTTTTTCCATACAAAAAGCATGGAATTATTGGTTGTATTCCCAGCCCTTTTAACCTATTGATACAATTAATTCATAGACTGAATTCTGTCAGGCTCGAAGAGAATTGTGTGGTACTCAATGATGAAGAAAAATTTTTTTTTCCTTTCCTTTCTTAAGCATACAACTGTCCCTTTGCTCTATTTTGAAATTGGTGAAATGTTTTCTTTGCTCCTCGATTTATTTATTTATTTATTTAGAGATGGGTCTCACTGTGTTGCCCAGGACGAACTTGAACACCTGGGCTCAAACAATCCCCCTGCCTCAGCCCTGTGAGTAGCTGGGACTAGAGACATGCACCACTGCACCTACCTTCTTTGCTCCTCTTGTTAGTGTCCCCTCCTCAATTTTCTTAGTGTCCAAGCCACTACTATCCAGTTAATCACACTTTATCCAGATCTGTCTCCAGAAGTGCTCCACACTACCAGTTATTTATTTGTCTTTATCCTGCAGTAGAGATAACTAGTTCTCCTATAAGTTGATCTCAAATAGGTGCTAAAGAGCAATCTTAACACATTAGCTACCATGTGAGTTGTATTTAACTCACTCTAGTTTTGAGCCTGGAGCCTCTTGAGGCATATGTAACTCACATGTCTCTTCACCTTGGGAGCCGTGAGAACTATTTTTCAAGTTGCATGTAACTCATGCACAGAAAACAATACAAAATAATAATAAAATTTTCATTAAATTAGAAAGGATCATTTTGTTTTCCAAGTTTTCATTCTATTTTCATAGTAAAACATCATGGTTCCAATGAAAAAAATTTTTTTCCTAATGTGGCAGTCAATATGTTAAATAATTTATATAATAAAATTTTCCCAGGAGTACTTTGAGTTTTAAGAAATTGTCCATATATCAGATTTTCTAATGAATATCAGAAATAAGAATATAAATTAAGGTTTATCATTTGAGTCAGATCTTTGAAGATGATTTGCTACCATAAGTCATGACTACCTGGCCTCTCAATCTGACCCTAGGGTCAAATTTCTTTAGTTGTGGCTAGTTTTCTGTTTTTCATAGTTTTAAGAATTCTAAAAAATTGGAATTGTTGAACTGCCTTGAGAAGTACAGAGTCTCTTGTGTTGGGGATATTATAAAAAGGATTTATGTATTAAATGATAGACTTGATATTTAAAAATTCTTTTTAGCTTTCAAATTACGTGTGTTCTTTCTGTACTTTAGAACACACGGGAGTTCCCTGAAGTTCTCAGTGTTTTCCCTCCACAGCTTCAGTGTTAGGAGGTGCACTGCCTTTGATGCCAGAGGGGTGTCGGGAGGCATTAGTTGCAGGTCAGCCTCATTTGTGATTCAGTCTTTTAGGTCATTTCACTGTGACATCTGTATAGAGTAAAAGTCTCTATTATGAGACACCTAATGAGTATTACAAAATACAGAATCTTGGTAAAAACTATATATATTTTGAAATTAGTGTGGAACATGTTCAGTTGATCATATAAATGGAAAATGTAACCTGCCTCCCTTTCAGGTACTTATTTCTTTGAAAAAATTATCTTAGCTTTGGAACATCATAATGTGCAATATGAATTCATATAGTTAGGTAATAGAAGTGATAGATCTTCATTTAGATAGCTAATTTTTTTAAAAGTAATTTATAAGATCACTTCAGTCAGTTTTTGGTAGTCCAGGTTCTGAAAGAAGAATACGGGCTCTGATTTTAAAAGCACAGTCCATATAGAAGGCTTCATTGTGTTCTTTAGAAAATAAGTAAAGATGGAGGATTTTTGAGGTTTTTTTTTTTTTAATGTGGCACTTGCTTAGAATATTCATAAGTAAGTTAATCAAAAGCATTTTTTTTCCATTTTAATAACATAGGCTAAATTTGGCCGAAGGTGGACCAAAATTGCAAAGCTAATTGGAAGTCGCACTGTTTTACAAGTGAAGAGTTATGCCAGACAGTATTTTAAAAATAAGGTAAGCACAATATAAATATCATAGTTAATAATGCTAATATTTAGAATAAACAAAATTCAAGCAGAAGTATTTCTTTAATTCTGGTATTAAAGTTTATAGTGAAAGTATTTTATACCTAAGTAGTACTATCCAAGTGATTTGTCTTTCCAAATCTCAGAGCATATCTTCAATGTTTTGAGTGTTGCTATTAAATGGGTGTCATGTTATTGCACTTAATATCATAAAGTTAAATAGAAGGACAAAATATTAATTACTCAAAAACATCCTGTAAAGCAAATTGTATTTCAAAGAGAAAATCTTAGAGGGCTCATTGTTTCCTCTGGAAAATATCTTTTCTTTTTAAAATATTTGCATGATAGAAACTTTTAAGAATTACTAGAGCTTAGGGGATATAAATGCTATCATGTTTAATAGCAATGGAATTTTTATAATTGTTATGAAGAATTGTCTGAAATTTTAATAAATTGCAGTATTAAGAACAGTGTAGTTATGTTCTAGTTCCTTAATCTTGCAAGTAATTTGTACTGTATTCAAACATGTAGTATTGATATTTAGAATTTTTGTGTGGTCTGTTTAAGCTCTAGAAACATAACTATATAAAATTTGGAAGTATCTTAGATGAAATTTGGTGTTTTCTTTTAATATAATGATTTGTCTTAGTGTTAGCTGGCCGTAGGTGGTAACTAATGGAATGAATTCATCATACATCAATCTTCGTCTCTTTTAACCAAACAAAAGCATTTTCAAGGCAGCTTACCAAGGATGAGGTATTAAGGAACAGAATAAAGCTTAACTTGGTTATTCTTATTCCTGTGCTTATCAAACTGGAACACGCAGTGTATCTTGGAGTATCAGTTTTACTCGAAGACTGGGATAGAAGGGTACATTTTTAAGATTATAACAGATTATAACATTAGTATATTAAGAAATCTAATACAAAATTTCATCTGCATTTTTTAAGATTAAAAACAGGAGACTTCAAATAAATAGCAAGGTTGTTAAAGGCTATTTCAGGCTATATTTCCAAATCTCTTTTTCCCTTCTGCTACCCTTTCATTCTCTGCATAGTAAGCCAGTTAACCTCAAATATATGGTCCTGGGATTCTATTGTGATACAGCTTCTATAAATAATCTCTTTCCGAGAGCTGTCATATCCCTTTGGTATGTCAGTTATTTATAAGACTTTTCAAAAAGTTTGCATGTAAAGATTTTATTTCAAGTTATATTTGGTCATAACTTTGATTATCTTTTCCTTGTTACATCGCCAGATATTGATGTCTGTAATAGCAGATATGGAAGATAATTTCATGGCTTGAAATATAAGCTCTATCATATTGGAACTGTATTAAATGAACCTGTATAAAAACAATTTGTTTCTATTAACCCTGTATTTAAATGAAAAATGATTTTAGTTTACTGAGTGCAATTATCCTCAAGTTAAGACTTATTTTAGCATTATAAGAAATGATCAGCTGAGGTATCAGCCATTCTGAGAAATAAGCCTTTATAAATATTTCAGTATCTTTCAGAATACCTTACTCTGATAGTTATTGGTTCATTCTCTATGGTTGTAGTTATATATAGGTCATATTACTTGATTAATAAAAATCACCAGGCCATGAATGAGTTATTTATTTATACAAATTTAAAATGGTGATCCTTTACATTTAAAATGCAATTGTAAACCCTTTTAAGAAAAGCACATTAAAGGTCTAATATACCATTAACATGTACTCAGTTTAATAACATTGTATTTATTTTTTTGTGTCAGTGATTAAATTTTAAAATCTTGATATTGGGGTTTTATTCTGATTTTTCATAAGGTAAAATGGGGTCCAGAGAAAGAAACACCAAATCAGAAGAACAGTAATCCCCAGGTTAAAAATGAAGATAAAGGGACAAAGGCATGGACACCATTATGTTTAAGGGGACGTGCTGATCCCAACTTGAATGCTGTAAAAATTGAAAAGTTATCTGATGATGAGGAAGTAGACATCACAGATGAAGTGGATGAGTTGTCTTCTCAAACACCCCAAAAGAATTCTAGCAGTGATCTCTTACTAGACATTCCCAATAGTAAAATGCATGGAACCAATCAAGGAGAATTCATTGCTTCTGACAGCCAGGAAGCTCCCTTTTCTAAATCTTCCAGGCACTGTCTTCAGAATGTAAAGCAAGATGAAGGTGAAAAACTTTCAAACTCAGAAAGTACATTGGGGACTGAAAAACAAAACAACAGTGACAAAAAATCAGTTGAATTAAATGATCAAAAATGTAATAAACTGATTAAAAACTGTAACATGCATGACGAAAGTGGAATAATAGATGATGCCAGGCAGTTGCCTTCTCCAGAACCTTATGAAATTCAGAAAGATTTGAGTGATAATGAAATACTTTTTCATTCTTCTTGCCAATTGGTGGAGGAAAGCCATGAGGAAGAAGAGCTTAAGCCACCAGAACAAGAAGTAGAAATAGATAGAAATACCATTCAAGACGAAGAAAAACAAGCAATTCCTGAGTTTTTTGAGGGACGCCAAGCTAAAACACCAGAACGCTATTTGAAAATCAGAAATTACATTTTGGATCAATGGTAAGAAAGAATTATATTTTAGATGCTGTTTTAAAAACCTCATTCTCTGAAGTATTTTAATGAGGCCTATGCAGAATTTAGAATTTTGCTGGTGAATCAACAGAGCTTTTGCATATATTATCATTTCATTAGGCAAGATTTAAAATTTCTTGTAGTGAAACTTTTTTGAAAGCTTTGGTAAACATTGTGTGTAACTATCATAACCTATCTGTCCATTAGAGGGTTTGGGCCTGGGAAAAAAGTGATAGGTGATTGCTTTGTGGAACAATTTCTCAGGACAATGTTAGGAAGATATAAATAGAGAACACTACTGCATTAGAAAAGGGAAAATTTCTTTTAGGTTTATCATGTACTATGAGTACAAAGAAAAAAATTTGATGAAAGGGGAATAACACCATAAAATGTGACTAGATTGCAGAAACACTTCTAAATAGCTATCTTAAATGTTTCAACTTTGATCTTGTGGCATAATGTGCTAATAATTCTTTCATCCAGCTTCATTAGGATGCAGGAATTTTCTGTTAACATGAAGTTTATCCTATAAATTGTCAGTACCTTTTTTTTGAATTATTTAGTGGGGGGTAGGGAACAGACCAACAAATTTCCCACCTTACTTGCCTAAATATTTTGAAAGTAATTTGAATTTTTCTTAATAACTTAATTAAGCCATCATTAAACATTCATAATTGCTATTACTGTTTCAGAAGCTATTCGATTATGTAGGACCATCTTTACAGAGAGTTTCCCAGTTGCTTGGAGTATACCTTCTGGGTCAGGGTGGCATTATAGTAAAGAATACTTAAAAGGAACAACTCCTCACATTTACATAGTGCTTTACAGTTTTCAGAAAGCTTTCCTGTATCTTCTCATTTAATTCCTTTACAACAGTGTTGTGAAATAGGAAGGCGGTATTATCTCTATTTGGTAGAAAATGATTCTGAGATCAGGAGAGGTTTAGGGACCTGCCTTTGATTATACAACCAGCCACTGACACATGAAGGACTTCAGTTCAAGTCTTCAGTCTATAAATCACTCTTTTTGATACTCCATGTTGCCTAATCCACACTATTAAATAATACTAATTAAATTAGAATCTCAATTGCTATCTACTTTTGTTTTTGGAAATAAGAGGAGGAATGGCCAAAGTTGAAGGATCTTGAAATAATAACTAACACAAAATGTCTATATTAATGGTCAGCGTATACTTAATGTTACTTTAATCAGTTCTATTTGTTACTCTGAATTTTGGATTCTGAATGAAACAGAATAATTTATGTAGGTGCTATAAATTATATGGCAGTATTTCCTAAATCATTTGCCTTGGTTAATGAAACTAGTTAGGTATTGCTGTTTCAATGTGGTGATTTAGCAGAACTGTTGCAAAACGAAAAGAAATGTTTGAACAGGAACTCAAATCTATTCTCTTCAGAAATAGAAGAGAGAGTGGTTAACACCACTGGAGGTGGTGTTAAAAAAAAAGTAGAAGGAAGAATTAAAGTTTCAAAATAAAAAGAGGCTTGCCACATTTTTTCATAGATAAAATATCCTTTTCATAAAAGCAGATACAATTGACTCCCTGTTTAAGGGAATATTTTTATTAAAATAGTAAGTAGTACCATTACTGAATGCCTACCACATGCCACGTACATATTTAAGTCATTTCCAATCGTCTAGACAACCTTGTCCTCATTATTTTGAGTTTTTTTGTGGGGGGGGAGTTTGTCTTCATTTTATAGATGAGAAAAATGAGGTTCACAGAGGGTAAGAAACTTGTTTCAATCCATACTGGGTGAAGGTAATTTCAGAGTCTCCAGTCTTGACTCCTTATTTTCACACTTCTAATTCAGGGCCTTGACCCTGACTTTTCACTGTGCCTTGAATGTTCTTCCCCGTCCCCCTCCCCACCCCAATATTTTGGCAAGTCTTCCTTCCTTGTCTCATTCACATCTGCTAAGAAAATAAGAGGTTTCTCTGACCAATCTTCTCTGACAACCGTATCTAAAATACCTCACATATCTCCTCCCTCTAATTCTGTCTCCTCTTACCCTGTATTCTGTTTTATTCATAGAACTTATTACTACCAAAAAAATTTACATTTTGGGGGATCAGAACCTGGGCTGGGAAAAAATGTATGCATTACATTTTTATTTGTGTATTTGTCTTCTCTTTCCTCAACTCCCATGATAATGCAGGCAACATGAGGGCAGCCCCCACCCTGACTTTATAGAGGAGGGCACTGAGGCCCAGGGAGGTGGATAGAGTCCTTGCAGACCAGTCCAGGCTTTCTGGCCAAGGCAATTTTCCCACCTCATTGTCCCCTTCCCCAAACAGGACTGAGAAGGCTTTACAGCCCACATCTCAGCCTCAGTCTCCTTCATTCATTCATTCTCATTTGTCTTGAGTGTGGGGCACAGCTCCAGGCATTGGGAAGGGGAAGTGATGTTCAACAAACACTAAATAAGCTGGTCAACAGAATGGTCACAGAACTCTCCTCAGCACACGGGGTGGGGGTGCTGGTGCCTCTTTGATCAGGTGGTCCAGGGAGGCCTCTCTGGGAGGGCAACATTTAATGCAGCCTTTTGTCTTGTTAAATCTCTAGTGCTTAGAACAATACTTGGAATATAGACACTATATTTGTTAGGGGAAAAAGATTGAACATATGAATCATCACTGTTTCGTGAACAGACATTTTTCAGAGTTCTTACCATTTGTTTAGGACTGTGCTAGATTACTGAGTTCTGTTTTGATTTGAGTAATCTTCAATTACTCAATTAATCTTTAATTAAGTCAATTCAGTTTTTCAGACTCCCTACAGTTTTTGGTAGCCATGCTCTTTCCTGCTTTCTTACCTTCATTTTTGTAATTTGTTTCCTTTTCTTTCAAGGCATACTGAAATCTCAAGTTTTCTGTGGAAGTTATGATGCCCTCTCACATCACAAATTACTTTTTACCTTCTGCTTAGAGCAGCCTATCTATCCAAAATGGTCTGGGACTGTTTGACTCACTTTATGCCCTTATTTTTTTTTTGACTTTTTCTTCCTAGTGCTATCGTTACCTGACAACGTAATATATATTGTTCATTGGTTTATTGACAGTTTCGCCCATTAGAATGTAAGGTCTGTGAGATCAGGAACTTTGTATTGTTCATCTCTATATCCCTAGTGCCTAGAACAGTGCCTGGTGCATAGGACACAAATATTTGTGTAATAAAATAGTGACTGAATAAGAAATAACCATGTTATATGATATAGCTGAATACCCAGTTTATAATATCTATTCTTGACTCCTGATTCTTAAGCACAAAGAAGTGCTTTAATCACTCTGACCCTCGTTTCCTCATTTCTAAAATGGAAATAATAAAATCTACCTTCTAGAATTGTGAAGATTGAGAATGTGCAACTCACAGTACAACATTTGGCATAAGCACTCAGTAATTGGTTTCTACTAAGTTCTCTAATACTCTTAAATTTTATATGGTGCTATCTAGCATGGTACATTAAGTATATTCAGTAAATATGTGTTTTATTATATAAGCCTTTTATTTCTTTCATAGTTTTGGGAAGTTTCTTGATTCCTTTGGAATCCCCTATAATGTCTTTCTGTTTTCCATTGAGAGTAAGCACTTAATATTTGTTGGCATATGATTAAAAATGAATATAAAACTTTTATGCATTTACAAGATAGTTGATAATTAAAAGATTGTTTGATTAAGAGTAGATAAACCTAAGTAATATATTTAAAATTGGAAAAATCTAATACTACATCCTTTCAATATATTATCAAAGTGCCCTTTTTATTTAAAGATTCAATTTGGACTTATATGTAAATAAACTTCTAACTTCAAGGTTCTGGAATAACTGGAATCTATTGAATTTAACACTGGGGAAGAAATAATACTAGTAAAAATCACACTATACGTATAAGTATTACTTAAAAATATTCCAGAAAAAAGTACACTTGGATATTATGTATTAGTATTGTGTTTACGACACATTGACACGTTGAAAGGGGTAAAATTTTAAGATATTTCAAATATTAAAAGTTATCCCCAGAAATCTTTTTTCATGTTTTTATTTATCCAAAATAATTGTACTTCCATCTCTTAATTAGGGAGATACGCAAACCGAAATACTTAAATAAGACCTCAGTGCGCCCTGGCCTGAAGAACTGTGGGGATGTTAATTGTATCGGACGGATTCATACATACCTCGAATTGATAGGAGCAATCAATTTTGGATGTGGTAAAAATAAAAACTCAACAACATCTTTTACGTGATATTTTCTATCCTTACGGCACCTATTCATTTCTGTGATGGTTAGAATTCAAATAAATTTAGGTACATAGAATTCAGAAAGATGCTATAATATTATGGAATAAAGGTATTAATTAAGATTTTGCTGTCAGACAGATTTCTGTTGATTAAACTGTGTTTCCCTTCGACCTACAATGAAAATTCAGGGTGTAATTTTAGGTAATAGAAGTAGTTTAAGAATATAATTCTTTGGCAGGTAAAATTATTTTATGAAAACTCTAATAATGGCCCATTTACTTTGCAAATACTGTATTCATGCAAGAAATACTGTCTAGCAATGTTTAAATAAAAGAAATAATTATGAGCCTCTACAGTTAAATGTAATAAAAACGCCAAAATATTTTTCATGGAAGAAAATTTCTTTTACCGTAGTTTTTTTTTTTTTTTTAATTTAAAGTTGATGAATATGCATATTTTAAAATGTATTCTCCCCTTTTATTGAATTAACATGACACAGACTTTTTAAAGAAAGCTAATAGCCATTTATAGTTACAAAATAAGATAATTAGAACCTTGTAAGTCCATGGTTTAAGAAGAGTATATTCTGTATTCTTTGTCTATTATGAAAGTGAGACAGCTAACCAGAAAATTTTAATCAGATATGATTTTGTTTTATGTAGAAATAGATAAAATTTACAATCTGCCGGGGGTGGAGGGTCTGTCCTTCATTTCAGTGTCTTCCTTTGCCCAAAGCCATGTATATTGAGACTAGCTTTTCAGGAAAACTGTGGCATTTTAGCTTCCTCTGACACTAAAAGAAAAATGAAGTCATGTTTTCTATATTAGACTGCCAAAATTATCAAAGTAGGCCTAGCAGTCATTTAATCGGAAATTAAACAAATTACCCATTTCCTAAATATTCCATTTTATTGATAATTTTCTTATAATAATTATATTACTTTTATTTGAGAACTGCTGAGTAGCATGTCAAATATATGATCGTGGAATAAGATAGAGTCACAGAAGCTCAGCTGTGGTCAGTGTAGATATGTCTTCCTATTTAACAAATGAGGCTCGCAAAATAATAGATGTGGTGTTTTTTATTTTTGGTTGTTTTTGGTTTTTTTTGGTCTTTCCTGACTTCCAATAGAACAGGCTGTATATAATAGGCCACAACCAGTTGATAAAGTACGAATCAGAGACAGAAAAGATGCAGTGGAAGCATACCAACTTGCCCAGCGTCTGCAGTCTATGGTAAACTGTCATCTCTCTCACTCAATGATCTGTGCATATTGTTCTTTACCTTGTTTAGTGAAGCATATCTACTTCTCTTTAGCTGTTTAACAAATGGCCCATTTAATGGAAAAACATGTTTTCTCTTGGCTTTCACCATATCTGTTCACTTTTTTGGCTTCCATTCAATTTCATGTTGATTTGTAAGGAAAACAAACTAAAAAAACCCTTGTAATTCACTGGCAAACTTATGGAAGCATAGTATTTTGCTGAAGTGGTCTTGGACTGCTTGGTTTTGATTTATAAATTTAATGTATCTTTTAAAACTATACAGTTCTCTTTTCTTTGAGTTATTTTTGTTTATTCTTTTAAAATTCTTACCTTAAGAATCAGCTTTTTGGAATAATTAGCTCTTATTTTTTAATTCTTGGAGTTAATGAGTTTTGTAATATTTTAAAATTCATAAAAATTATTTTAAAAATAAATGATCCAACAGTTCTATAAGACAGAGTTGTAATATGATCTTGTTCATTTTACTAATAAATTAGTAATAGGTAAGATAAATGAAAAGAAAGTCTAAATGATCAAGTAGCTAATTTTCTCAGAGTGTTTAGACTGTAAATTGTTTCTACCTAGATTTGCTACCTTTAAGAAAGGATGTTTTCAAGCAGAGTTGCTGGAGATGCTGCTAGTCAAAGACTGTCCTTTGGCAGCTAGTCCGTTTTAAAGGCCTTAGTATTGAGGTTTACAAAACTGTGTATTAGTACTGTAGTCAGCTAACTTTGTAATTTTTCATTATTTATATTAACTAGGCTATCTCCTTTCTAAAGCTGAGATGTGATTATTTTGCTTCTAGTTTTCAATATTATATCTCTTCCTATATATTCTTATAAATTTTCTACAGGTGGTTGAAAGGGAAGCCATTTTCTTGGTAGTTTTTTTTTGATCTTGAAAATATTTTTGTCCTAGTGTTTTAGCTCCTAAAGGATGAAAGGAAATGTAAATTTAAGAAGAAATGCAAGTAAAATACAGAAAATGATCACTGATTTTTATTTTTTGGACAGCCTTCCTCTGCCGCCACCCACGCCACACCCTGTCCACCTGCTGCTGGTGCTCCCGCCCTTAGCTCAACATCACCGATTTATTTCTAAGCAGAGTGCTAAACTATTGAACATAAATTAATCAAATAAGATTTAGTTAGACATTGCTGATCAGAGATTATACTATTTAATAGATACTTTGTTTGATTCTTAGATAATTAATTTTTTTTTTTTATCTTTTTTTTTTTTTTTTTGAGACAGCCTCATTCTGTTGCCCGGGCTTGAGTGCCGTGGCGTCAGCCTAGCTCACAGCAACCTCAATCTCCTGGGCTCAAGCAATCCTTCTGCCTTAGCCTCCCAAGTAGCTGGGACTACAGGCATGCGCCACCATGCCTGGCTAATTATTTCTATATACATTTTTAGTTGTCCAGCTAATTTATTTCTATTTTTTTAGTAGAGACGGAGTCTCGCTCTTGCTCAGGCTGGTCTCGAACTCCTGAGCTCAAACGATCTGCCCGCCTTGGCCTCCCAGAGTACTAGGATTACAGGCGTGAGCCACCGCGCCCGGCCCTTTTTTTTTTTTTTTTTTTTTTTTGAAGACAGTCTTGCTCTGTTGCCCCAGCTAGAGTGCAGTGGCATCATCATAGTTCACTACAGCCTCAAACTCCTGGGCTCAAGCGAGCTTGCCTCAGCTTCCCAAGCAGCTGGGACTGCAAGTGCGTGCCACCACACCTAGCTAATTTTTCTTTTTTTGTAGAGACAGGGTCTTACTCTTGTTTAGGCTGGTCTCGAACTCCTAACCTTAAGCTATCCTCTTGCCTTGGCCTCTCAGAGTGCTAGGATTACAGGCGCCTGGCCATTGTTTTGTTTTGTGTGTTTAAGTGCTGTGATTTCTTCATGTTAATCTTGTTACCTTTTGCTTTACTTTAATCTTATAATAGCGCACAAGGAGACGTAGGGTCCGAGACCCATGGGGAAACTGGTGTGATGCAAGGGACTTAGAAGGGCAAACGTTTGAGGTAACTTTGACTTTTCAAATGGCTTATCCATGAAAACTGTTTGTAATATATTTTTGTACATCTTAATGTCATATATATTACACTTGTTTCATATGTTAACGTATGTGTCTTCAGTCCCATGTTAATCTGCCTAGAAGTCACCAATGAACAACAAAATAGAAGGCAATGGTGGTATAGTTAACTAGGAGTTTAACTCATTTCCAAACTTTGATTCTGTCTTTACATTCTTGTCTCTAGCTCAAGAATATCTGCCAGGGTGCCAAGAAATTGATATATTCAATTCATTTCATTAGACATTTACTGAATGATGTTCTGATGTACAAATTAAAATATTGTTCTAAGCACTGGACATAAATTGAATTACGAATATTGAAATGTTATTTCTACTATTAAAAACTATGGTCCTAAGAGGAAACATAGACAGTGAATGTGTTTGTGTATGTGTACATATACACACACATGCACATACGTGTTCTAAATATATAAATTTGTTGTAAACAACTAGTGTACTAGAATGGAAGAACGTGGGAATGTGCACGTACTGGCTTTGTTATCTTGAGCAGTTACTTAATCTCACTGAATTTCATGTTTTTTAATTTATGAAATGTGAATAATAATACCTGCCTTAAAGGATTATTGTAAAAAGTAAATGAGATAAAGTATATAAAGGTCCTAAGTACTCAATAACCCTTGCATGCTCAATAAATGATAGTTGTCGATCTTTTCATCCTTCCCATTTCCTGGCCCCAACCTCACACTTGAACACTATTCTAAGCATAATAATTATTAATAGTAATTCATGGTTCCTTCCCATAAAGGACTTACATTTCTATTAGAAAAACAAAACCTATGCTAAGTTCTATAAGGTTGGTCCCAGGAATTAATAAGGTCCTCCCAAAGGGTTTGATCAGGGAAGGTTTCACAGAACATGTGATGGTTGTTTTTTTTCGTGGGTTGTTTTTTGTTTCGGTTTGGTTTTTTTTTTTTTTTGAGACAAAGACCTGCACCCTGGATAGAGTACAGTGGCATCACCGTAGCTCACAGCAACCTCAAACTCCTGTGCTCAAGCGATCCTCCTCCCTCAGCCTCCTGAGTAGCTGGGACTACAGGCTTGCACCTTTACGCCTGGCTGATTTTTTCTATTTTTAGTAGAGACAGGGTCTCACTCTTGCTCAGGCTGGTCTTGAACTCC
>CAUYSK010127150.1:0-54491 GCA_963575035.1 Avahi laniger
GGAGGCCGAGGCGGGCGGATTGTTTGAGCTCAGGAGTTCGAAACCAGCCTGAGCAAGAGCAAGACCCCGTCTCTACTAAAAATAGAAAGAAATTAATTGGACAACTAAAAATATATAGAAAAAACTAGCCAGGCATGGTGGTACATGCCTGTAGACCCAGCTACGCAGGAGGCTGAGGCAGAAGGATTGCTTGAGCCCAGGAGTTTGAGGTTGCTGTGAGCTAGGCTGATGCCATGGCACTCACTTTAGCCAGGGCAAAAGAGTGAGACTCTGTCTCAAAAAAAAACAAAAAAAAAAAAAAAACAAAAAAAAAAAATATCCTTTATAGATTTAGTTAAATCCAATTTCTTGGGTACCAATAGTAATTTTTAAGATTTAATCTGCATTTCTAGTAAAATATGAGATAGGAAATGTTTCTATTGGTATTAAATACAAATAATGAAAAACTCAATTTGGACAGGAGGAAAGAAGAAATGTTATTATAAATTTCAAGAAGGCTCATATATCACAGAAAGAAACAATGATGCCAGATGACCAAAATGAGGTCATTTTAACTCAACTTCTTAACCATTCTTATTTGTCTCTCCTATATTTTTCTTTTTTAAAAGACAGGGTCTCACTTTGTCACCCAGGCTGGAATACAGTAGTCCGATCATAGCTCACTGCAACCTCAAACTCCTAGGCTCAAGTGATCCTCCAGCCTCAGTCTCCTGAGTAGCTAGGACTATAGCTGTGCACCACCATGCCCAGCTAATTTATTTGTCTGTTTAAAATCATTTATCCCTATGAAGTAGGAACTGTTATTATACCCATGTTGGAGGAAACTGAGGTACAGGAAGGAATTAAGTTGTGCAGTCACATAGCTGGTAAGTGGTAGAACCAGAATTTGAACCCAAGCAGTTTATTCCAGAGTCCATATTCTTTTTTTTTTTTTTTTGAGACAGAGTCTCACTGTGTTGCCCTGGCTAGAGTGAGTGCCGTGGCATCAGCCTAGCTCATAGCAACCTCAAACTCCTGGGCTCAAGCGATCCTTCTGCCTCAGCCTCCCAAGCAGCTGGGACTACAGGCATATGCCACCATGCCCGGCTAATTTTTTCTATATATTTTTAGTTGTCCAATTAATTTCTTTCTATTTTTAGTAGAGATGGGGACTCGCTCTTGCTCAGGCTGATCTCGAACTCCTGAGCTCAAACAATCCGCCCGCCTCAGCCTCCCACAGTGCTAGGATTACAGGCGTGAGCCACCGCGCCCGGCCCAGAGTCCATATTCTTGATCACTGCTCTGGGCAGCTTCTTCAGTGCCCCAAGACCAACCAGAAGCCCTGCAATGGTGACAACAGTAGCTACCAATTACTAAGTACCTGCAATGTGCTAAGCACTTGTTAATTATTCTACTGCATTATTTCTAATTCTCCCTATATCTCTACCAGGTATTTTATAGTTAAAGAAACTTAGGCTCTTACAATTTAAGTAATTTGGCCAAAATTATACAGGCAATAAATTAAAACCGTGGGGACACCACCTGAACCTCACCTCTATCTTCGAAGTTCATGCTCTTTCCACAGTGGGCCTTCTGGACAAAATAAAACTACCTAATGTCAGGGCTTGTGGAAGGCAAGTGTTGACCTTCACTCCTGGAAACAGCCCCCATGAAGGAAATGGATGGCATGTTGGGGGGAGGTATGCTGACCTTCCCGGTGATAGCGGACAGCAGCTGTCATGCTTCTGTCACAATCAGACTAAAGCAGAGTGACCACTGATGAGAGCAGAAGACTCAGACTGAGGACCAGGCCCAGCACCACCTCCTTACTGGGTTACCCTGGGCAGGTCAAACGGCCTCTCCAGCAAGACGTTTCCCTCTGTAAAATGGGGGTATCTTTTACTTCAAAGGGTTACTATGAGGATTAAAGAGACTAACACACAAAATGCTCCTGCCATATAATAAGCATCAGATATATGCTTGAGAATGAAAAGAGTAAGAGACACTAGCTAAGATTAACTAGGGAAAAAAGGAGGGCGGGGCTGATTTTAAACGTATTCTTGCTTCCATATACAAAGCATCACATGCTTCACAATGGACGATTTGATGATTTTTAAAAGACCATACTTGTATCATGATATTTTTTTTACTAATATGAGAACTTCCTCATTCTGTTCATTCTGGACTACACTAAACACAATAACCTTGCCAATAAGATCAACCCCTTACGGTATTTGTAAAGTTAGAAATTTTTTACACAAACATTGTAGCTGGAATGGACTCAAAAAATTTCGTTCATTTAACTTTTCTGTCACTGACTTTAGAACATCTTAAGCATTCATTTCAAATGGCAGCATCTCTTCAAAGTATTTCCAGTTTCCTAGAAATCATCCCCAATTATTTGGCCAATAAAGAAAGAAATTTGATTAAATGACTAATATATAACAACAACAACAAAAATTCCAGCAACACCACACACATCATTGCTATGCAATAAGCTTCCTCAACAGTACCCCTTTCGCCCTACCTAAGATTAGGTATTTAACACATGTAATGTGCACTTAGGAACAGAGGACCCAGATTGGCTGCCAGTAACCTCTAGAGTAACCAGCCCTTTCTGCATTTAGGGGAGGAACGAAGAAGCGGTAGCAACTGCAGCATTGTAAGTCTGCTCTGCAAAATTAGTCCAATCCCATCTTGACTAATTGATCTAATCCATCAGGAAGCTACACAGAGGACCATGTTTCTTAAAAGAGAAAGGCTGAATCTTGTGCCTGTTCTGATACATGATCCAAGGTGGAGTAGAAGCCCCTCAAGGGGCAATTTAGCAGTGAGGGGCAGAAAACCGCTTCAGAATGGTATGCGGTATTTGAAAAGAATAGAAGCAGCCACTGCTAATATCTTCTCAATCTACACCACAGGACAGAACTTCTGCTCGGCATGTTTCCTGCGTTCTTCCTTAAAACCCCTCACTCAACAATCCTGAGACAGTACACTGCAATACAGATCCCTATTGTAAGGAAATTGAAACAGAAAAGGAAATTGACTTATAGAAGCTAAATGACTTGCCCAAAGTCACGGAACTAGCAAATACAAACAATAACTGGCTCATAGGATATGGAGGGCACTCAGTATCTTTTGAACATGGGGTCTTTATTTCTCTACCATAAAAACAGACAACGCTGCTAACTTCACAAGGATTTTGTAATGATAAAATGAGATTATGTGTATAAAGTGCCTACCTAGTGCCTTGACCTTGGAATATGCTGTGGTAGGTGGGCAACAATGCTGATATTAAAAAGCAAGGGATGATAGCCACCTAGAACAGGGTTATGATAATGGCGACAAGTATAACCAAAACCATAATGGGCAGAAGATATATGAATGGAAATGAGTACATGAAAAGATGTTCAACATCATTAATAATTATGGAAATACAAATAAAAAGTGTAATGAGATGCCACTGCACACCTATTATAATAGCTGAACTTTAAAAACCGGCAATATCAAATGCAGGCCAAGATACAAATCAACTAGGAATCTCACACTTTGTTGGTAGGAATGCAATGGTGTATAGGTAAACAAACCAATAATAAGGACAAATCAATGATACAAACAACAACATGGATGAATTGCAAACGCATTTTGCTAAGTGAAAACAGCTAGTCTCAAAGTCTGTATAATGCCACTCATGTGATATTCTGGAAAAGGCAAAACTACAAAGACAGAGAACAGATCAGTGTTGCCAGGAGTTCAGGGGGAGGGAGGGTTTGACTACAAATAGGCAGCACCAGGGAATCTGAGGATGATGAAATTGTTCACATGCTGTTTGTAGTGATGGTTATATAAATCAATGCATGCGTTAAAATTCACAGAACTGGCCAGGCGCGGTGGCTCACGCCTGTAATCCTAGCACTCTGGGAGGCCGAGGCCGGTGGATTGTTTGAGCTCAGGAGTTCGAGACCAGCCTGAGCAAGAGCGAGACTCTGTCTCTACCAAAAATAGAAAGAAATTAATTGGACAGCTAAAAAAAATATATAGAAAAAACTAGCTGGGCATGGTGGCGCATGTCTGTGGTCCCAGCTACTCGGGAGGCTGAGGCAGGAGGAGCGCTTGAGCCCAGGAGTGTGAGGTTGCTGTGAGCTAGGCTGACGCCACAGCACCCACTCTAGCCAGGGCAACACAGTGAGACTCTGTCTCAAAAAAAAAAAAAAAAAAAAATTCACGGAACTTGCTATGCACTGAATGTTTGTCATCCCTCAAAACCCATGTTAAAACCCTAATCCCCAGTGTGATGGCATTTGGAGATGGGGCCTTTGGGAGGTCATTAGGTCATGAGCATGATGAAGCCCCCATAATGGGATTGGTGCCCTAATAAGAAGAGACAGGACAAGAGGGAGATGATCTCTCTCGCTCCTGGATATGAACCGGAAGGAGACAGCCCTCACCAGAACCCAACCACGCTGGCTGGCACTCTGATCTCAGACTACCAGCCTGCAGGACTCTGAGAAATAGATGTTCGTTGTTGAAGCCATCCAGCCACAGTATTCTTGTTATAGCAGCCCATAAGACTAAGACAGAACTACGTACCCCCAAAAAGGGAATTTTACTGTTGGTAAATTTTTTAAATTACTAAAAAGTAGCATTTTAAAAATCACAGAAAAAATTGGCAGGTCTTGGTGAATGGCTGGATATTTGACATATGTGGTAGAGCGGTGAAAAGGGAAGGTGGAATCTCTCTGAAGGTCCTTGTCCAGGGAACAATGAAAGGGACAGGCGAGCGCTCGCTTCGGCAGCACATAACTAAAACTGGAACGATACAGAGAAGATCAGCATGGCCCCTGCTCAAGGACGACATGCAAATTCATAAAGTGTTCCACATTTAATAAAAATTTTTTTATTTAAAAATTTTAAAAAAATTTTTAAAAAACGTAAAAGGTATAATTTAAGAAGTACTAAGATTTTATTATTGTCACTTTATTAGTTTATAAACGGGGAAGATAGATAGAAGTCAATAATGTTCCCAAACTGACTAAGTGAATGGAACAAATCCCTCATCTCTGTCCAGAGTGGGCCTCAGAACACTTTCGTGAGCTTGAGCGATTTCAGCCAAGTGAAAGCAGTGAGAGGTAACACTGGCTACATTCACTCGCATACCACAGACCGGAACTGGAGGATTAGGAAAGTAACAGTGAAAAAGAATCCCCTGGGGACGAGGCGGAGGATGGAGAGAAGTGGCCTAAAGGGTACAAACACACAGTAAGATATAGGAAATAAAGTCAATGTCTGACAGCAGAGTAGGGTGACTACAGTTGAAAATGTACTGTACCCGGGTGATGGACACCCTAAATACCCTGATTTGATCCCTATGCATTATGTACATGTAACAAAATTTCACATGTACCCTATTAATTTGTACAAGTAAACAAAATAAATTTTAAAATACCTACATGCGAAGTTAACACACCCAAAACTTTTCCAACACAACTCTTGCCGCCGATTTTCCTTTTTGATAATTAAAGGTAAAAATATCAATTTGATATAACCCAGTTCTGCTGGTTATAAAGGAGGACAAGAAAGAGCAGAGTACTTGGGTGTGAAGTCTGCTCTCTTTCTAACAACTCACAAAGGGCAAATGTCTTCACTCCTTTTTATCTCCCTTTCTGCATCTACAAAACAGAGATAATCACATCCTCCATCCAGCACCCAGGCTGTCAGTGACACACACCAGATGAGATCACGTCTGTGGAAGCACTCAAGGAGAATGCAAGTAAATACAAACAGAAGGTGTTATTACTGCTATTCTATGTGGGGGGGTAAATGTATTTCAAACACATAATCATATCCCAACTGCACCTTTCAAGTCAACCGTATGCTTCTCTCCCATCACAGCTGGGCTGCTGAGCAGACGCTGAACTGCTGGAGACAAAAAGGTGGTGAGAGAGAACGCTTCTGTCACCCAGCTTCAGTCCTCCTGGCTACGGGAAGACAGAAAAGTCATTTCTTAGCAATGTCTATTCTACTAATCTTTTTGAGAGCCTCCTACGTGTCAGACACCATGCCGGGCACTAGGAAGAAGGAGATTTTTAACAAAACAGGCCATGTTCTCAAGAGCGTTCACTCTGGAAACAGCCAAGAGCGGAGTCTAGGAAGATGAGAACAAATCAGATGAGGGGAAGAGGGGTTAGACACTCACCCTAAGTACGCAGACGCAGACGAGGGGACGACACGGGACGGACGACAGAGACCGGTGTCCGCCAGGGCTCTCAGGCCTTCTCCCGAGCCAAGAGCCACAGACCTGTCTTAAGGGTGGACTAACACATCACCCTCACGGTTCAGAGGACAGGACAAGGCAAAGCACTAAGGACAGCTGTAGCCAAAAACCAGGTAGGAAGTGATGGCGGCCGGAGAATGCAAATGAAAACAAGATAAAAGAGGTAAAATGAACTTGCTTTGGTGACTGCACGGATACAGGGTAAGAGGAATTATGGAGGACTCCCTGGTTCCCTCTTAATGACCAAGAAGAGGATGGTGGGCTTTTTCACAAGATACTGCAAAAAGTGCAGATTGGGCAGGCAAGGTGAGTTCGCTTTGTATTGTGTCACTTTATGCGTGACCTCACGTAAATGAAGCCACTTTGTACATCTGTGAGAAATCAAATAGTATTAAGTTCCTCATCATTTAGCTGTTTATTTCAAATTTCCATAGGCCGGAGGACCTCTTAAGACAGAATGGAAGCCAACCATGGTGGCTCAGGCCTGTAATCCCAGCCCTTTCGGAGGCCAAGGCGGGAGGATCCCTTGAGGCCAGAAGTTTGAGGCCAGCCTGGGCAACAGAGTGAGACCCCATCTTTACAAAAATTAAAAAATTAGCCAGGTACAGTGGTAAGGGGGAGGGGTAGAGGGAGGGGGAGGGGGAGGACAGAATGGAATGCCTAGGCAAGAATCAGTTCCATGCTCTCAACCTCTCAGTAGCCAAAGCAGGTACACCCTTAAATCAGAACTGAAGCTCAGAGAGCTTGTGATTTACTCCAGGCCACATAGCCAGAAAAAGAGGAAACTAAACTTTAATCCAGGACGGTCTGCTTCCAGAATATCGGCTTTTCATCCACTATGCTATTCTGTTCCATTAATTAAAAGCCTAGTACTACTGGTCACATGTAGTACAGGCTAAGTATCCTTTATCTGAAATGCTTGGGACCAGATGTGTTTTAGACTTCAGATTTTTTTTCTGATTTTGGAATATTTGCACATACATAATGAAATATCTTGGGGATGGGATACAAGTCTAAAACATGAAATTCACTTGTTTCATATGTACCTTATACACAGAACCTGAAGGTAATTTTATATGGTATTTCTAATAATTTTGTGCATACAACAAAGTTTTGAGTGTGTTTTAACTGCAACCTGTCCATGAGGTCAGGTGTAGAATTTTCCACTTGTGGTGTCATGTTTGCGCTTAAAAATTTCAGATTTTGGAGCATTTCAGATTTCAGATTTTTGGATTTTGAGATGCTCAACCTGTAAAGGCTCAACAGTCCTGTTCTCTGGCCACTTTATTCGTCTCTTGAGTCTCCCCTCCAATAACAGAGTTCTCTGGAACACTGTTCCCACTGCTGAGTTTAGTTCAACAGCTCTGGCGGCCTGGAAAGCCCTGCCCCATCTCTGCTTCTTAAAGTTCATTCCAATGGCTGCTTCTGATAACTAGCCACTCAGTGGCTCTGCAAACGTAGGGAGAATGCTCTGGTTCCAACAGCAGCTACTTATTAAGAGTTAGGGCATTAAGAGTTCCTTGAGGGCAGTCCTTATTTAAATGACATATGCATCACCGGCTAAATTTAGCAGGATACTTCTCCCTGCTCAACAGCTTTCTGTGTTATTGTTACGTCTGGGGAGGAAGGGAGGAGATGGCTGCTGAAGAAGATACTGCGTTTATCTGAGCCTGACACTCACAAGGCACCACCCTAAGCATGACAAAGCAATGATCAAAACGGCAAGGTCCCTGAATTTACAATCCACTGAAAAAGTGATACATATTTTCTAAAATAGACTAATATAAAGCAAACACATCAAAATATTAATATTTGATAAAACTGGGAGTTGGGTATGTATGGGTTCACTGCATTATTCTCAATATTTTTTTAAACATTTAGAATATTTTAGTGATAAAAAGATTTTTAATGAGAAGGAAATAAATGTAAAGCCTCTATTCTCTGGGGAAAGAACTGTCTTGTCTCATCAGACTAACTCATTTCCACAAGGTCTGGATAGAGAAAATTTTCCAGTAATTTTTTTTTTTTTTTTTTTGAGACAGAGTCTCACTCTGTTGCCCAGGCTACAGTGAGTGCCGTGGCGTCATCCTAGCTCACAGCAACCTCAAACTTCTGGGCTCAAGCAATCCTTCTGTCTCAGCCTCCCAAGTAGCTGGGACCACAGGCATGCGCCACCATGCCTGGCTAATTTTTTCTATGCATTTTTAGTTGTCCAGATCATTTCTTTCTATTTTTTTAGTAGAGACAGGGTCTCACTCTTGTTCAGGCTGGTCTCGAACTTCTGAGCTCAAACAATCCGCCGGCCTCGGCCTCCCAGAGTGCTGGGATTACAGGCGTGAGCCACCGCGCCCGGCCTCCAGTAATGTATTTTGTTTTTAACATGCTCCACAGCTGGAAAAGCAATCAGGAGAAAAGATGAAAATGAACAAGTTTAGACAACTGAATTCAACTGAACAATAAAATGAGGCTCTTAGTCTATCTAGACTGTGCTCATCTCTATCTACAAATCTTCTGGAATGGTAAACGATAAAAGAAAATAACAGAAAAACATAACCACTTTTCTAATACCTGCTTTCTTCTAGAGAGGAAGCCCCAATAATAACTACTACCATTTTATTCCACACCTACAGTGTGCTGGGGACTTTGGGGCATGATCCCATAACAAACCTGTAAAATGAGCATTCTTACCATCGTTTTACAGATGAGGAAATTAAGATTCAAACAACTCAAGCAATTTGCTCAACATCCACTGGCCCCATTGCTGGTGACTGGCAAAGCTAGCATCCAAATCCACGTCCGCCTAGAGTCAAAAGCCCTGGTTTAGTTTTCATTAAACCGTGATGCATGCCTCTTACTATCTGATATTCCCTCTCTCGTTTCTCATAAACTTCTGGCTCCACAAAGGAATGAACTTTTTTTAATTTATTTTTTCTCAGACTTGTAAGCATCAGAAAGGGAGTGAATCTTATAAAGAAAGAAATCTCTAACAGGCAGTTCAGTAAATTAAAAAAAAGAAATCCAAGAAATCACAGTCTTGTGACATACAGTATCAGAAATAGTATCTCTAAATGTTAACTTAAGGCAATAAAGAAAATTGAGGGGTAAAGAAAGCTAAACCCTACAATACACGACAGTCATTAAAAAAAACATAGCAGGCTGGGTGCAGTGGCTCACACCTGTAATCTAAGCACTTTGGGAGACCAAGGTGGGAGGATCCCTTCAGGTCAGGAGTTAGAGAAGAGTCTGAGCAACACAGCAAGACCCCATCTCTACAAAAGATAACAAAAATTAGCCAGGCATGGTGTTGTGCACCTGTAGTCCCAGCTACTCAGGACACTGAGTCAGGAGGATCGCTTGAGCCCGGGAGTTGGAGGTTGCAAATGAGCCGTGATCATGCCACTGCACTATAGCTGGGCAACAGAGCAAGACTCTGTATCCAAAAAGGGCGGGGGGGGGGGGAGGAGGAGAGGGAGAAAAAAAGAAACATTGTGAAATTATTTTAAATTGAACAGGCTTAACATTTGTTTGAAGGGACCTTAAGGTTGTAGTCAGCAACAAACTTATGAGGAAATATGAATTGTTAAAGTCACTTTCTAATGCTATTTATCTTTAAACACTTGTTACTGTGAAGAATGTACAGAATTTGTTCTCTACGTGTAGAGGGGACAGGACAAACTACGGCCTGTGTGAGCACATTAAGATTTCACTGTTTACTAAATTTTCAAAAATTAAGAATAGCATAAAATTTTAAATATATGCCACCATTTATTCCAGTAGGAGTCACATTAACTATTCTGGAAATGAAATACAGATAAGAAAATGAGAAAAGTCAGATTTAATCTAAACATCGATACTTCTAAGCCCTAGAGTTTACTCCTAAAATAGAGGGCTCAGTGCAAAAATGGCTCTGTACTTTCTCCTTTTCCATCACTTCCTCCCACACAGTCTAAGTTTTTAGGGGACTAAACTGCTCTGACCATCCTTCCCAGACAGTAAGGAAATTTCTGAATCAAAACCACACAATCAGAGCCCTCTACCAGCTAGACTCTCATACTTCCACCACCCCACCCAAAAGAAAGGGGACTGGTCCCCCCATGTGAGCCTGCACATACCAAACTGCTCACCAGGAGAGCTGAACTATGGGGTCCATTTACACATGCAGTCAGGCAGAGGTGCCAGGGACAGAGCCTAAGAAGGAACTATTGAGAATGTAAGAGAACCACATATAGAGAGTCTCAAAGACCAAAGAGGGGAGAAGAAAATGAAAGAGGGGTATTCCATAACAGTGCAGGAGAAGGGTAAAGAAGAGTCCAATGCCACAGGGTCAGAAGTAATGTCACAAAAGCAATCTCAGTGGGGTAGTCAAGGAAGATTCAGATTAAAAAGGGCTCAGGAGAGGATGGGAGATATAGACGCTGTGAATATAAATGTTCTCAAGACATGCTCACATTCCTCTTCCAACCATAACCTCCTTGAGAGTGGGGCCTAATTTCCCCTCACATAGCCAGCAGCAGTAAAGACACAGATCACTTGGTGTCAGTCCATCAGAAGCACACTGCCAACCCCCCAACAGCCAAAGCAGACCCACAACTGTGACTTACCCATGTCCATCCAATAACGCAGCAGATTCTACATCTCTGGAATCACACTGCTAGTCAGCCACTAAATGCATAATATAAAACAGACCTCAGCTGCAAACAGGCAATTGTTTGTCTAGATGTCTGATACAGTGCCAGGTTAATTTACCACATTCGAAATTTTAATGGTACAAGAGGACCCCAATTATCTTTTTTCCCAGACGCATGTCTTTGATTATATCTTGCATGCCGAAACAAAAAATTTATTCAAATGGTAATACGGTTATTCTTTGAAATGGAATATTTGACTGATTGCCAAAAGTGATTGACTAAATATATAAATTACATGACTGAGTATTAAACATGTATGTTACTCTTACAGAGGTCACCTATTTAAATCAAGGGCTTTTTAAAACCCGCTCTCCAAAAAGGAAGAAAAATCATTCAGCCCTACAAATCCACATGTATACTCATCAGTAAAAAGACCAAGACAGACCCAAAAAAAAATGTCTAAAAAGAAAGATCATACAGCAAGAAAACAGACTTTTAACATAAAAATACAACCCGCAATGCTATCAGTAAACTTACAGATGAGCCTCTCCTTCGGATATGCCATGTGCCTTCAGAAGATGTGGGCAGCATAAACAAAGAGATTTGACTGGCCTAGACCTCCGTGAATCACATTTGATTCTTATCAGGCCTACAAAGATACAAAACATTTCACTTCTGTTACCACAAAACAGGAAGCTAACCTCAATTTCCTACACGTCCCCAGAAAAGTACCTACAGACTTCTGCAGCAGGCGCCCGGGGACCACAAAGCCACTGACTGCCACACAGGGTCGGGTGACAATCTGCTGCCCTCTGTTCTTCATCGGGCCTCCCGTACCGCCCAGACTTATAAAAAAAAGGTATAAATTAAAATCAAGTGTTTACTGTGCAAACACAGCTTGTAGCTCAGAACCTCAGCCCCGCTTCCGAACAGAATATCATCCATAAACGGAAATTCCAGAGCTGCTGCAGTGAGACAGGCTCACAGATGAGCACAGCACTTAAATAAATCGTATCTGCATATCCAAGAAGGGTTCTGATGAGAATTAACCAGCTGAGACTGAACTGGGGAGCCAGCACTACGGCCACATTTCCCCTCCCAAGTTACTGACTAGCAAGTGCTATGGGAGCAAAAGATATGAAAACACCAGGCTGTTTTCCAAGAACCCTGACAGGCCTTGCTCAAGGCTGCTGCCAAATTTGCCGGTGAGACTGCTCCGAAGTATTGTGAAACCACACTCTCTCGACCTCAGGCAATTCTAATGCCTTCAACTAAACACTATTGATGGTGTTTGGGTGTTTTTATGTCTACGAAGTAGGCATTTCCTTGACCAAACTGGGATAAGGAAGCCCTATAGTAAAACTGATCGCAAGAAGGCACATATTTTTAAAAAAAACACTTTATTAAAGGAAAAAATGCCTATTGAAAGATGTTTGACTCAAAAAGATTATCTGTACACCCACGTTCATAGCAGCACTATTCACAAGAGCCGAAAGGCGGAAGTAACCCAAGTGTCCACCGATGAATGTATAAACAAAATACAAGGGAATATTAAAAAGGAAAGAAATTTTGACACATGCTATGATATGTATGAGCCTTAAAAACACTATGCTAAGTGAAACAAGCCAAACACAAAAGGATAAATATTATATAATTCCACTATATCAGGTACATAGTTATTCATACACACGGAAAGTAGAATAGAGGTTACCAGAGGCCAGGAAGAAGGAAGAATGGAAATTATTAATTAATGAGTAAAGAGTTTCAGTTTGGGACAATGAAAATGTTCTGAAGATGGATAGTGGGGATGGTTGCACAAAAATATAAATGTACTTAATGCCACTGAATTATATACTTAAAACTGGTAAAAATGGTAACTTTTATGTATGCATATTTTACTATAACGTATAAAAATAAAATACAAAAAATGTTTGTGCTTTTTAAAAGCAAAGTATAGATTTGGAATATTCTCAGTCACATCTTAGAAATATCATATTTTAAAACTGTATGTAAATAAAACACATTTTTCTATGTACATTTAAGAATCAACTGAAGTTTCCACACTTGGCCAAAATCTAATTTTCGGTCTCAGTCTGGAAGGCCAAAGAGCACAACGCATTCGTCAAATGTTACTTCTGGCATACTTGAATTGGTATACAATCAATGATTGCATCACCATGTTACGTCAACATCACATCGGCAATATAAACAAGGCACATTATTTGAATATTTACTGTTAATATCTGCAGGCTCATTTTCAAATGTTGGTGAGCATTCCAGATCTATTCTAGAATAAAAATTTCCTCTAGACAACAGCAAACTGTATGACATCCAAGGGATTCTGTCATGTACTTACACAAGATGTTCAAAGATGAGATGGCCAGTTATTATGTATCTTAAAAGGCTACTGGAAAAAAAGAAAGCTCTTGCTCTGTACTTTGTGGATAACAGTATTGGAACAGTATGCCTACTAACAATATCAAAGAACATGCTTACTAACAACTCATGGTTGCTTGCAGGGAAAGCAATTGTTGGAAACTGAGGGTGCCTCGAGAGAGCTAACATTTCTCGCATATTACCTCTGTAAAGATTCTTCTGTCATTCTTCTCCAGGGAAGATGCTGAAATTAGTGTGCACGCAGTGAAAGCCAAGATGCAGATGGAGATTCTGAAACAGCTCTGTTATCTTGAAAGCCAATTACATCACTCCACTGCCACAGTTCTGGAGCCAAAGCTTAAAGGATGCACTTTTCTCTCTACTGCTTGTGTGAAGCAGCAAGCACGTGCAAAAGCATCAAAGGAAGACTCGTATAAGGACAACAATTTCACTTCTGCTTCTGAGATTATCCAAATACATTCTTCTTCCAGCAGCATACAAAGCCAGAGTGAGGGATTACTTAAATGAAACTGCACCATCATCACCAAGGAAATCTTCAGGTTCAGAAGTGAGAGAGGAGAGAAGTCAGTTATATGATAAAAGTTGTGGTAAGTTGGAGACAAACTACCATTCGTAGTGTATCATATTGACAGAGCTAGCCAAAATAATAATACAAAAGTAAACTAAACAAATAAAGGCCTTGCTCCTCCACTTCCAACTCAGCTTGAAATCAACTCTACCCATCATGACAAATATTCAACTAATCATACATGCTAAGAAATTAAGTTCCTATACCACAAAACCAAAGTCTATTATAATTTGAATACTACTTCTGTAATAATGTTTATAAAATTTCAAATTTGTATCCCAGAAGTATATTCTAGGACAGTGAGATTTAGCTTTGGCTAAATCTATACTGTTCCTTTTAGCAATCCAGCTTTCAGCATTTGGTCAAAATTTTGTTTGGTGCACGTCTGATATTTATATATTTATAGAAGAAAGATCAGAGGGATACACACCAAAATGGTAACAATGATTCTCTATGAGTGATAGGGTTATGAATGATACTCTTTTACCTATATATTTTCTAAATGGAGGAGGGGCAAAAGGAAGCAGGGGGAAGGGAGGAAAAAGAGTAAGAGGAGGAAGAGAAAAAAGAAGAAAAAGAAAGCTGTCCTTAAAGGAAACCCAATCTCTGGTTGGAAGGCAAATGCAGAGCAGCCTTGAGCAGTCAGCACAGGCCGTGCACTGCAAGACTCCCAGGGTGCCATTCACACAGACTCCCTACGAGGTCGGTGCCTACTCCTAACGGACTGTGTCCCCGCCGCCACACCCATACACTCACACAGCCTTGCACAGTGCTGGGGGAGAAAGGGCAGTTGCAAGGAAGATAGGGTAACTGTAGAGAGCATTAATCAGTATGAAAACCTGATTATTTACTTCAAGCTTTCTATAAAATCAGTGATGTCAGGTCAAGGATGTAGCTAATAACAGGTCCACAGAAACACACCCGATATGACTATACCAGTGGCAAAACTGCCTGTTAAAGGAGTCATTCTTTTCATTCTTTTTGTGATCTTCCTATGAGTATAGTTGTCCCTCTGTATCCACAGGAGAGTGGTTCCTGGACCATGGAGATATCAAAATCCAAGGATGCTCAAGTCTCTGATATAAAATGTTGCAGCACTATATTTGCATATAATCTACATATATTCTCCCATATACTTTAAATCATCTCTAGATTACTTATAACACCTAATACAATGTAAATGCTATGTAAATAGTTGTTACATCATATTCTTCGTTTTTATTTTATTATTGTAATTTTTTTCCTCAAGTATTTTTGATTCACAGTTGGTTCAATCTGAGGATGTGTAACCTGTGCATTATTTATTAAACAAAGGCTTTTTTGTGACAGAGTCGATATGGCCTCTTTCCCTGTAGACTACATCTTGTTGAGGGCAGGAACCATATCTGCCTGGTTCATTGCATCACCATCACCCAGCAAGCTACCTGGCTCATAGCAGCCAACCCGACCAGCACCTTCTGAATAGTTTGTTTTTTTAATAAAAGCAGTATATACCTTTTTGTACATAAAAATATTTCAGAACTTTATGATTATTCTTCTAGATATTATTTGAGGGTTGCCTATTATTCCATTGTGTGGATATACATATAATAACTTGTTTAACCAATCCCTTTTTGTTGGATACTTAGGTCTCCAACTTTCCACTATGATAAAGAGCTCTGGGGTGATTATTTCTTAAACCCCTGAAAGTAGAATTGCTGGGTAAAGAGGATGTGAGCATCTGTGCCCTCACTCTTCAAAGCTACCCTCCACAGCCTTACCTTGAAAGCAGTAGTCTTGAACATCACTATTTAGGTAAGCTACAACGGATTTCTAAAGCAGAGGAATCTCCTAAAACAGGTGCCTCTGACATCAGCAGCCACAATCCTACACTCTCCTCTCCAGACCTATTTTCAGAGCCCATCAGACCAGAAATCTTAGAAGCAGCACCTGCTTCTAGGGGCCTCCTGCACTCCTCCCAATGGCCCAAGCCTCTCTTCTTGCTCGCTGGAGGACAAAACCACACTGCAGCACCACACACAGCTCCCCACCTTTGCTTCCACGACGTTAGCTGGTCTTCCAGCGCTGCCAGCCATATCATTTTGCTTCTCGTATTTCCTCACAGCAGAAACAGAACCCATAAGACCCAGAAACGTCAAGCCTCACATAAATGCGATGAGGCTGTAGGGTGTGTCTGCCTCCCCCACCAATGCCCTGGTTTATGCAGTCACTTCCCATCAGTTCCTCTGAAAAGGAGAAAGATGGGAACAAGGAGAAACTCTCCACGGCACAACTTTGTCATCCACTTTCATAAAAACAGACCTTTCAGACATCTTCCCGGAAAGTTTAATGAGAGCGTTAGGCACTCTCTCCCCACAAAATACACTCAAATACACACACCCAAAATGATAAATTTGATTTTGGTGGCTTTGTGAAACCCATCATGGACCCCAACAAAAACCTCCGGGCCACTGAGAGGGCCTTAGAACAAACGGGCAAAACGAGGCTCAAGAAACTCCTGAGCATGTCCCTATTTCTAAAACCAAAGGGAGGAAAAGCTGGGGCCCTGTGGAAACTTGGAACACTGCCCCGCCAACTGCTTGTAACTTTGCAGAGCCTTTCAGAGTAACTCAGGTGTGGATACACCTACAGCAGGAGTAAAAAAAAATGTTAGATTACTGACCTTGTGAATGGGTGGCAGAACCGTTCCGAGGCAAGGGTGAGGACTTGCCTCCTGATCACCTGACATGCCTCAGATTTGTTCACTTGATTACTGTCTGTCTGCCCCATTACCAAGAAAATTCCACACTGGCTGAGACTTTGCTCTGTTCACACCTATATCCTAGTCTTGTCTAAAGTCAAAGCTGCCAGTCCCAATGATTTTGGAGGCTCAGGATAGAGACTGAGGCCATCCACAAAGACAAAGACATACACGGCACATTCTGTGCTACGGAGTTCCTGAGCCACTCTCTTTAGGCATGCCCTCCTCACAGGAGTCATGGAATGCAGGGACGAGCTCACTAGGGGTCAGCTAATCCAATCTCTCCATTGACAGACGTGGAAGCAGAGGCCCCGGTTTCCCCAGATCACTCTGTTGGCACATATGATATCTCAGTTTGCACATTATGTGGAATGGTATTATGGAAGGAAGGAAGAGAGGAAGAGAGAAAGGAGAAAATGAAAAACTGGAACCACTAAAAACAAAAATAAAAATGGAATTTAACACTTAGTCAAAAAGTAAAGGAAAATAAAATTTTGTTTTTAACAAAGAATCTTACTTTAAAAAGATAATTTACCTTTAAGATAGAAAGTTGTGAATCTTCTCCAGGTTTTATATTCCTAGGAGCTAAAATTTAGCCACATGTTTTAAAGTCAAAGAAAGTAAACTGTCAAGTGCTCCTATGACTTCCCAAGCGCAGTCCCAGTTCTGATTCTTCCTTTGCTGGCTGACCACTCACAGCACACACCTTCCTAAACTCCTCACTGGTGTCAGAGTTATCTCAAGAAAAACAGAACCCTCATGTTATTTTCAACCCCAGAAGGAAACAAAACAAAAACCAAAGTACCACTTCTGGCTCCATCTGTACCGTCCCACGGTATTGGATCCCTTCTGTGTGCTCTGAATGCGGAACCTGCAGCAGGTAACCTCCCCCACACCCCGCCCCAGGGGGCTTTGTGTGAGCTGCAAGGCTGTTCTCGCCGCTTGGTGATGGCATCGTCTGTCTCTCCTCTAACCTCCCAAGGACCAGACCTGATTGCACTTCTCTCTGTATCCCAAGGCTTACCAGCAGTCTGGGCCCATAGAGGACTCAACAGGCATTTACTGTCGTGGTCAACACGGAGTTATAAAAAGACCAGGCTTTAGAGTGTCTCCATCCCCGAACAGGCCTCTCCGGCCTCCACAGTCCCTGGCAATCTCCCCCTCCTCTCTGCCCCACCACATCCCCTCACTGAGCAAATGAGCTGCTACAGGCCGACCGGGTTCACAAGAGCCCAGATAACTAGCAGCAGAAAAAACCCAGACCAGCGTTCTTTCCCAAATACAAGTACTGTCCTCCTGAGTTAATTCTAAGTCCTGAATTTCCACAAAATCTTTCAATTCTAAGTTTCTCATTCCACAGTTTTATGTACATAACACTGTTCGAATAGGAAAAATAGTCTGAATTGCAAAACAGCAAACTTTTGCTATTACGATAATAACAGTTTATACTTCTTGAGGGTTTAGTTTGTGTAACTCCTGTACCAAGCTTGGTACGCACAGTAACTATCTGACCCCATGACTGCTAGAGGAGAAAGTTACAAAGCTCTTTTTTCCTACAAATAGTTTTCTACCATAATTAAATCAGTCAAATAAGATTATCTTCTGCCTCTTCACTGTCAAGCTATTTGTCTTAATTTTTAATTTTTCTGTGCTTAAATTTTCCCAGGGGGATAAATGGTGAACAGAAAGTCTTTTTGTTTGTTTGATTTTTGGCCTATGGAGTGGGGAGATGGTAAAAAATAACAAAATAAAAATAAATCAGGTGATGGTTGAGCAGTGGTGCGGGGGAAGAAAAATAACTAAATAAACAAATCAGGCCATTTTCCTGAGATGAGATGCACTGATAGTACATTCAGTTGTTTTTTTTTGGAGACAAGAGTCCCGTTCTGTCACTGTAGCTCCCGGGCTAGAGTGATGTGGCGTCAGCCTAGCTCACAGCAACCTCAAACTCCTGGGCTCAAGCGATCCTCCTGCCTCAGCCTCTCGTGCAGCTGGGACTACAGGCGAGCACCACCACACCTGGCTAATTTTTTCCATTTTTAATGAGACGGGGGTCTCACTCTTGCTCAGGCAGGTCTCCTGAGCTCAAGCCATGCTCCCAACTCAGCCTCCCAGAGTGCCAGGATTACAGGTGTGAGCAATCGCGCCCAGCTGGCACTTTCAGCTTCATATGAGACTTGACTTACATTTCCAAGTTTTCACTCCACTCTGGGTGACCATCTCTCCTGAGCCATGGTAGAAACACTGGTGAGCAGGAAAAGCAAGTGAGTGCACTGCTGTCCTAGACAAACAGGCCCACATGAGTTCAGTTTTTACTTCCTTTGAAATCATCTCACCTGACTGTAACCAAACTAGGAGCAGCTGGCTCCTCACTGATGCAGGTACTGCTTATGGCAGGGGTTCTCAAAAAGTGGTCCCCAGACCAACAGCATCCGCAGCACCTGGTGACACACTAGCCATGTAAACCATCTGCTGCTGCCTGGCCCAGCTCCTGTCCTCAGAAACGCTGTTGGGGGTGGGACCCAGCCCTGGGGCTTGTAACCAGTCTTCCAGGTGATTCTGATACAAGCTGAAATTTGAGAGTCACTGGCTTAGGCTGATAAACATCCAAGGTCCTGGGAAAGCCCTGCTCGGCTAACCTGTGTGTCACAACTCTGTGTAAAGATGCTGGCTCCCCACCAACAGCATCTACGACCTGGCAAAGGCCTCAAGCTCAAGCACTAAACTCCTTCAGGGTATTCCTTCTCCTACTTTCCTGAGCAAATTATTTGTGCCCCACTCTCCATGTCTCCAAGAAGGGGACAATGATAGTATCCCTCTCATAGGGGATACTGTGAGGCCCCCTAAGTCCATAGGTCAAGGATTTAGAAAGTGTCTGGCATGCAGTTAGCCCTTAACAAGTAGGAATCCTTATGATTACTACCTCTGTGCCAAAAGATCTAATCAGAACTAAGAATACAGCAAAATAAAATTTGCTTCCTGCATGCTTACTACCTGACTTTTCCCCCCACTCCATTCCAGAGCTCTGAGTGAAGACACCCTGGAGCAACAGAGACTGCACCCAGCTCCATCTGCTTTCAGCGTTTACTCGTTCAGTCTACAACCTGAGCGCCTATAACATGCTCACTAATGTGAGGAAAACGCCCACTCTATAGGTCTTTCTGAACAAAAGCCAACCAACTCTGGGGCATAAAGCCTCACATACCTCAAGAGAGGTACAAGAGGAATATGATGAATATTAACAAAAGCAGTCATCGTAACAGCTAGCATTTATATTGTGGTTACCATGCCAGGTATTTGGTGCCTTACAAATGTTTACTTTTACAGTCCCCACAACAACCCCAGAAGGCAGAGTGGACGGGAACTGAGGCACAGGTCTGCATAAATAGCTCCTAAACGGTGAAACCAAGATCTGAGCCCAGGCCCTCGAGCTCATGTCAGCGCTCTTAAGCATTGCACTGTAAGACAGAAAGCTACTGCTTATCTAGGTATCACTAGCCACTTAGGACTGACTTCACAGCACTAATTTTAAGACACTTAAGTTTAGGCACAAAACTACCATCTTGGGGTTCAATACCGGGCCCTCAACAGAAATGCTAATTAATTATTCTTGGTTCCTCCAGCCTCTTCTCTCCTCCCTAATCTAGTTCCACCCAAGTCAAACCAAAACTCTCAGAGAGCAGGATTTCTCTCTCCTCACAACTCCCCTGGTACTGCACCACTTAATCCCTAATTACATACCATCTGTCACACAGAGTTCTCTAATTGTTCCTCGTATTAGCCTTTTCTTCCCCACTGGACTATAAAATTCTTTGGAAGCACACATACTTTCTGTGAAATCCAACAAAACTAGGAAGCAGCATGGGCTTGCATATGCAGACTCAGAGTGTTACACGTTAATTGGTTAGCTTATTCACTTTGCTTTCCTGACACTTCTTCGTAATCAACCCTTAGAAACAGATAAAAGTATGAAGTTTATGCTATTTAAAGGCAGCCTTAGGGGAGGCATTCCACCAACATTCAAAGAGTAGCAACTCTTACAGCCGAGCACAGTGGCTCACGCCTGTAATCCTAGCACTCTGGGAGGCCGAGACCGGAGCATCGTCTGAGCTCAGGAGTTTGAGATCAGCCTGAGCAAGAGCAAGACCCTGTCTCTACTAAAAATAGAAAGAAATTGGCAGGACAACTAAAAATATACAGAAAAAATTAGCCAGGCATGATGACACATGCCTGTAGTACCAGCTACTTAGGAGGCTGAGGCAGAAGGATTGCTTGAGCCCAGGAGTTTAAGGTTGCTGTGAGTTAGGCTGACGCCACGGCACTCTAGCCCGGGCAACAGAGCAAGACTCTGTCTCAAAAAAAAAAAAAAAAGAGCAGCAACTGTGTTTCAAGATCTGTACTCCAACCTCCTCAGCCGTCTAGCAGGGGAGAGTGTTGTGATCTCTGTTTGAGGAAGGAGGAGCCTAGGCTACCAGGGGTGAGTGACTTGATCAATGTCACTTAAGGTTGGTAAATGAAGAAAGATTTTAAAAGATCTGTTCCTAAAGCCCCTACATACACTGCCTACCTCTAAGGTGCGGACTAAGGGACCTAAACTCAAATGCTGTTCAAAGCAACAAATCGCCTTTGTAAAAAATGTTATGGTGACAGAGAAAATTTTAAACTCTATTAAAGAGTCATTGTAAAAAGAATAAAATGATAACCATGTTCATGGATAGAATTACAATATTAAGATAGAAAAGTCACGTCTCCCCATATTATACATTCAATGCCCATCACACTTCCTAGACTTTGTTGAGAACTTTACAATCATTCCAAAATGTGTATGGAAGAACAAAGATCCACCAATAACCAAGACAAAGTCTAAAGAAAAGAAAAGTAGGTGCTCACCCTGCCATATAAAACACACTACAAAGCTATAATTTAAAAAATGATGGCCAGGCGCGGTGGCTCACGTCTGTAATCCTAGCACTCTGGGAGGCCGAGGCCGGCAGATTGTTTGAGCTCAGGAGTTCGAGACCAGCCTGAGCAAGAGCGAGACCCCGTCTCTACCAAAAATAGAAAGAAATTAATTGGACAGCTAAAAATATATAGAAAAAATTAGCCGGGCCTGGTGGCGCATGCCTGTAGTCCCAGCTACTTGGGAGGCTGAGGCAGGAGGATTGCTTGAGCCCAGGAGTTTAAGGTTGCTGTGAGCTAGCCTGACGTCACGGCACTCACTCTAGCCAGGGCAACAAAGTGAGACTCTGTCTTAAAAAAAAAAAAAAAAAGATAAATTTGATGTAGAAACAGATAACTAGAATAGAATTGACAACTATAACACAGCCTCACTCCCCGCAAGAATCTCAAAAACAGTATGTTGAGTTTAATGGGAACACAGTTTCAGTTTGGGGTGATAAAAAATTTCTAGAGATAAGTAGCGGTGATAACAAAGTGAATGTACTTAATGCCACTGAATTATGTACTTAAAAATGGTCAAATGGTAAGTTTCATGATATGTATATTTTACCACAATTTTTAAAAAATTTTTTAAATCAGTATGTTGAATTAAAGGAGCCAGACACATATAAAATTCTAGAAAATGCAAACTAATCGATAGTGACAGAAAGCCTGAGTCTGGAGACAAAGGGAGGGATGGACTACAACCGGGCCCAGGGGAAGTTTGGGAGCGATGGAAATGCTCTCTACCTTGACTGCGGTGGTTTCACAGGAATGTACACCTGTCAAAAGCAATCAAACTGTATACTTTAAACAGATTCAGGTTTCATATGTAAATTATAACTCCTAATGAAATTGAGAAAATAAACTCATGTGTGTTTATGGGAACCTGACATATGGTAAAAGTTGCTCCATAAAAAATGTGAGGAGAGTACACTGTTTAATAGATGATTTGAGAAAACTGTCTCACAAAATGGAAAGGAAAAAAATAAAGCTGGATTCCTTCCTTAAGCCATATAAAACAGACCTCAAATAGATTAAAGCCCTCAATGTAAAAGGTAAAACTGAAAAGCAGGTAGAATATAGAATGTCTCTGTAATCATGGGGTAAGGAATACCATCTTAAAACTCCTAAAGTGCAACTCAAGGCAAAAATTAATGGATTGGAGCTATATCAAAACTAAATTCTGAAAGTTACCACTGACAAAGTTACTAGACAGAAGATAGGATGGGATTAACATATAGAATATGCAAGAAACATCTGCAAATCAACTCATTAGAAAAGCAGAGCGAGGCTAGTCAAAGAAATTGTAATGGATAACAAATATATTATAAGAGCTTGAATTCACTAAGAAATCACATAAATTCACATTAAAACAATGAGATTCCACTTTGTGGCCACCAAATATTGGTAAAATTGACAAGATGGTTAATATCAAACATTAGCAGGAATGCGGGGAATCAGATACTGGGGCATAAACCAGCTCAACAACTCTGGAGAGTCATTTGGCAGTACTCAGGAAAAACAGCTATGTTTGTACTCTATTACCCAGCCAACCCATCCCTGGGTATATACTCTTAGAGCAGAGCAGTGGTTCTCAAATTTTCCCGTGCATCGGAATCTGCAGGCTGAGCATGTTAAAACAGAGTTTATGGGGTCTGACCCCAGAGTTTCTGATTCCAAGAATCTGCATTTCTAACAAGTTCCCAGGTGACGCAGATGCTTCTGGGAGTGGACCACACTTTAAGACCCACTACCCTAGACATATGCTCACACAGATCATTAAGAAAATGCATACAGGATGTTTATCGCAGCTGTGCTTGCAGTAGCAGGAGTGGAGGTGAGTTAAGCATCTATCACTAGGGAGATGGGAAAGTAAAAGCAGTGGACACATAACATACCAGCCTTACAATTCAGCAGTCATGGATAAATCCACACTAACATGGATCTTACAAAAAAATGCTGAAATTCTTTTGACTTTCATGAATGTCTGCAAATTTCCATAATAAAAAATGTTAATGTTGAATGAAAAAGAAATAGAATGAAATTTACAGCACAGTACCATTTATGTAAATTAAAAGCACTCACAAATTAACTCAATATCTTTAACGGATACATACATACCCAAAAACAGATCCAACACATGTGAGAAGGATTCTCTGGCAGAGAGCGGAATGGAGTGGGAATGAAGGAGAAAAAATAAAACAAGCAAGGGGCTTTTGCACAATTAAAGGATTCTGTGCCAAGAACAGAGGAATGTTAACTATCAGCACCAGCAGTCTGAAAGGGAAAAACCACCCAAGCTCTCTAAATCCCCACTCACCTTCATTTACAAACAACCTTTGAGTCAGTAAAGCCCCAGGTAGCTTTGCACCATTAAGGGGGCAGATCAGCTTGCCACTAAAAGTAGAAGGGAATCTCTCTGAAATACAAGCCTGGGGAGATTTCAGGCTGCCGGAATCCAACCTGCTCCTGGGCCCTGGATTTTCCCTCTTTGACATATTAGTTTAAAAAGAAGTAGGGGTTCTTGGCTTTCAGGCAAGAGTGTGTGTCTCTACATCTCTCTCTCTCTTTCTCTTCTGTTTGTGTATGTGTCTGTTGCTGTCTATAGATCTGTGTGTGTCCCTCTCTCTGAATTTGTGTAGGTTTATATGTGTGGTGTGTTTATTTGTGCAGATAAAGTGGACCAGGGAGAAGAGCAAAGCATTCCAGCAGAAACTGAGCTACACTTGTTCTTCAATACAGGTTTTACTGAAACCAGAAGTCACAGTTACAAAACCAAGCTATCTTCCCTCCCCCACATCCAACGCTGCCTCCCAACTCCCACATCCAAGTGGGCTGATCCAAAATAAGGTCCTTTCGTAATTGGGTAGCTTAATTAAGGTGACAAACTACAAGGAAGCTCTTGGAGATGACCAAAAAACCACTTATCTTCCTGACCAAGAACCTTTAACAGAAAAACCAAAAATCTTTAAGACCAGGCATGTCGTAAAAATTTCTTCCAGAAGAGACTGCTGTGGCTTAGCTACCATCCAAAAAAGACAAAGACAATGCCATCTATAATCTGCCATTGCCCCCACAAGGGCAAACTGGCCACAGCTCTTTCCAAGAGCCACCGAAAAGTTTGCCATATGAAGTGGTAGGAAAATGCATGAGTCAATCAGAAAATAAAAATCACCATTGAATGAATTTATATGAGAAAATGCAACAGATCCTTCTGGCGGCAGTTTTAAATAAGCATGTCCAAACCAAGAAACTATGTCTTTAGGGGAAGAAGAATAGCTAAACGAATGGAGGAAGGAGAATAGTGACGATAAAGGGCAGAATGAAGTGGCCGCACACTCATGCCTCCCTGCCAAAGACTTGGGGGCATTGATCCCTGTATGCAAACAGTCCACAAGTTTTATTCCCAAAACAATGTTTCGTCTTCTCTACAGCACTTTTCATTGGATGGTAAAGGGTTAGGAATTTTATTGTTTTCCTTAAGTATATAAAATGAAGTTGTGTAAATTAAAACATATTTCATGTGCAACAGGAGCACTTTTTGTTTTTTAAGAAAATACTGATGGCTACTACTTAGGAGTCCCTTAGGTTTTCATGAGATATGTTAGGAAAGCATGCCTATCTTTCTAGCTGAAGTGCTGGATCTGCCACAAGTTGAAAGTTAAGGGATTTAAGCAGAAAAGGAAAAGAATTGAGTTTTCAAGCTGAAATTGAATGTCTACAGTTAACACAGGCAATTATGTCTCATGAAAACATACAAAGTTCTTTAACTGTCAAACGTACACAGGCATTGATGTGTATATTTTATTCTAACAATGTTGAAGGGAAACCCCCATTTACAGACTTAAAAATAGATGAAGCAACTGAATACAGGGTTTTAAAAAAATAGATGAGGAACATGGCAAATATTGAAAAGCTCTTCTGTTATGAAGACTTTAATTTCAACTGATAGGCATTTATTGTGTATTACAAGTTAGACACTGTGCTAGATGCTAGGGATCCTCCAATGAATAAGAAGACACTGTTTCAGTGACTCTGTGCCTTTAATGTCAGTTTAATCTATCCCTTCAGTTCATTTCTTTTAAAAAAAAATGTTTCCAGATATTTGAAATAGCTCACTATCAGCACTGAAAGAGTTGCAGAAATATATCTTACTATTTTACTAAAACCGTAAATTTGTAGTGTTTGAAGCAGAAATAGAAGGAAAAGACTACTTCACTGCTTTACATAGAGCTATCCCTTTCTGCAGAACAGCTACTTAAACTCACTGGTAGCAGCTGCCACTCCCTGCTACCCTGCAAGTCACAGAGACAGAGAATCTCAAAAATATGCTACATAGCTTAAGAGAAGCAGCAAGGAAACTCAAAAAAACAGGGCCTCCAGATCTGCACAGGAAGCAAGATAAGGAAAGTGAGCTGCTGCAGGCAGAAGGCAGCTCCGGGAGGTTTCCCCAAAGCTGGCACCTCAGACAACAGGCACAGGCTGCTGCTTGCTTCCTTGCTTGGCCAAGGCATGTCTTCAGAGCTGGAAGGCTGCCACCTGCTGAATCACCAAACATCCCTGGGCTTCCCTTGGAGCACTGACCAGACAGGCACCCAACCCCCGCCTAGCTTTTCCCCGTGGACATCTTACACTCGGACCAATGAAACGCCTCGCCCTCTCCCGTTCTGCACAGGCCAAAACAGCCTCCAGCCCCGCTCAGTCTGGGCAGCCCGAGGCAACTCCCATCGCGTTCCTACGTCACCAGTCCCACTCCTCTCCCTCGGCCCACTGAATGTTCAACCCCCAGCGCCAAGGAGCATGAGGAGCTCACAGCACACCATAACAAGCATTCACCACTTCCACATCCAGGTAGCCAACCAGAAATATCCCCAAATCTGAAAGCAAAATAACCTGTCGAAACAGCTTTAAAGGTCCGGGAAGGTAAATGTCAAGGGATCTAAAATAATAGGCCCCCGTAACATAGAAAATAAACTTCCCTTTCAGAAAGCAGCCTTCACTCTTGGTTACAAAAGCGTGTACTGCTTAAGTCTGAACTGTTTGAAGGTGAAAAGAAACATCTGAGAAGCACCTGCCCGGATTCTCTTCGCTGGCTCAGGCCATGGCAACCCTCATCCCAATCTTTACTTCGCGACACCCAAGGGAGAAATAAGCGTAAACCAGAATGCGCCTGGCTGAATCCGTTAGCTGGACACAGGGCACCCTACCCGGCCCAAGAGAGACAGTCACAAGCCCGAGTTGGGGTTCAGACGGTGGGAGACGCAGCCGCTGCTGTCGCTGCTTTGCCCTTGACAAGTCGCCTCAGAATCGCGCAGACCCCCTCAGTCACTGAAGAGCCACGTCCTGGAGAGGCGGTCCAGTTCTGGGCGGCGCCAATGACCCCTCCAGGCCTCACCCCTGAACACCCCCACCCGGCAGAGACAGCCCCTCGGGGTCTCAGAGCCGCCTGGTGGGGGCTGGGGGACGTTACCCGGCCTGGAGAGAAGGGGCTCTCTCCTAAGGGAAGGGACTCCCACCTGTTATATCGTCGGGGGGCATCCAGAGGCCGCGGAGCGGGATCCCGAAACCGTGGGCGCCTGGCCGGCTGCAATCTGGCCCCGAGGTACCAACTGTCATGCCGCCGCCTGGGCCGTAGGGGTGGGGCCGCGATTTGGGGTCAGCCCCTGCAGGTCTCCAGACCCCGGGCTCCTCGCCTGCCGGTCGCCCCAAGCCGACCCCAGGCAGCCTTCCAGCCCGCACGCAGCACCTCTGAAAAGGTGCCCACTGACGCCCCCTCCTTCCTCCCAGCCCCAACTTGGCCGGGGAGCCCCACCGGCGGCCCGCCCCCTCCGAGCCGGGATCCTGATCGCCGGATCGCCCCCCGCGCCCTCCCCTGGGAGCGGCAGCGCTGGAGCAGTGCCCGCCAGGTACGCGCGCGGCTCCGCACCGCGGGCTGCGCTCACGCCCCCTCGCCCCAGGGCTGCCCGCCCGCCCCGCTCCGCAGCGTCAGGCCGGGCCCAAGACACGGGTGTCCCATCGGCCCCCCGCGACCGCGAAGCCAGCTCTCTGCCCCCGCCCCACGACTCACTTGCTCCGGAGTCGCGGCAGCCGCCGGAATTCCGCTCGCCTAGCCCCCCGCCGAGGAATGAAATCCGGGGCAGGGCAGCGTCGGGGCTCCGCACGCCGATCGCGCGGTCCGGTCGGCTCTCCAGGCGCGAGGGGAGAGCAGCCTGGCCCAGCCGGCCCTTCCCGCTCCCGTCCTGCCCGCCGCCTGCCGCCGCTGCCCTGCTGCTGCCTCGCTGGTGCGAACGCTTCCGACTTGCCACCGCGAGCCTCCCCGGCTGCCGAGCATGCCCAGTCCGCCGCCCGAGCCGGCCCGGCTTCCCGCGCGTAGCGAATCCGCTCCTCCGGGTGTTCGCGGCGGCCGGGGGGAGGGCCGGGCTGGCCGGGCGGGGTCTGCGGGGTGCTCATCCCGGGACACAGCAGGACCTGGGCTGACTGCGCACCTAGGGTCAGTCGGGCCTTGTTACTTTCAAGATAGAGGGAAACTGGGGAGGCGGTCGCTTTCCCCAGCAACGAAAAAGGCCCAGCTTGCGCGCCTTTAGGGGCCGCTAAGTCTGGGCGGACGGGCGCCGGGTTTTACGGTCAGGGCCGGTGAACCACTCGGGCAGAGCCGGAGAGCTGAGCAGCTGCAGCTGGTCAGAAAGTAGGGGTCGCAAACTCAGCCTTCTGGGGGCCGGGCTTGGGGTGCGAGTTTGCTCACTACACTGGGAGTCTCTTGCCCCACCAAACCCAAGGGCTCCGACACTTAGGATTAGCTTCTGATTGACCATCGTAAAAAGGCGCACCTCAGACGATACGGCCCCTTTTCAAACCTCAGCCAGACTCCCGTCTTGCACACACACACACACACAAAATAATAAAGCCGCCTGCGCCACAAACCCCGCGACGCCAGGAAGCGCGGGGGAGGCCCGAGAGGTGTTAAGCCGGGAGAAGACTCAGCCGCGTCAGAGCCGCCCGGCCCCTGCCGGGCCCCGCCCCCGCCGCCCCCGGAGCAGCGGAGAAAACCCGGAGAGCGGCGGCGCCGGGCGGGAGCCCCGCGCATGCCCAGTAGCCCGACCTGGTGCGGGTCGCCCGAAGGAACGTTTTTCCTCAGCTCCGGGAGTGAAACCCCAGCTCCTGGGTTAGAGGGGGACGGCGAGAAGAGCCGGCCTTCTGCCCCGGCGCGCTCCCTCCCTGGCCGGCACCGCACCTCCGTGGCTGAGAGGCAGCCCCAGACTGTGCCTCCCGCGGGGTCCGGGACTCGGCGAGCGGGGGAGGGGGCGTGCGGCGATACCGGCGTGACACGTGACTGTCCGCGGCGCTCCGGGCAGCCATCTTCCGCCCGGCCATCGGGCCGCGGGCGATCGCCACGGACCCGGGAGCCGGCGGGACGTGAGCCGAGCGCCCTCTTCCCCCGCCACGCCCTCCCGCCAGGCTCAGGCCTCCGCTCCGCACCTGCCTCCGCCAAGCCCTGGCGTGCGGGAATTTCCGCGCCGACCCCCGGCTTGCCCGGAGGACGGGCGCTCGCCCCGGCCAGAAACAAACGGCTGCGAAATCAAGAGAGCAGAACTCCGGTGGTGGACCGTCTACGCTTTTCCCCAGAGGCGGAAGTTGGAGACAGGGGTCCCCCTCCGTAAGGCAGTGATACTGCTGCTCCGACTGCCTCCCCGTTCCAATCTATTCCCTGCGGAGGAGGCGAGATATATTGGCAGGGACACCTGAACCGAGGCCAGCTCTCTTCCCTGCGGTGCAATACCCCACGGGCCCTGCAGGTGGGCAGCTGGGTGATGTTGCTAGTGAACATTTATTGAGCTCCTGCCTCGAGTCACTTGGGGTCCCTGTTTCAGCACCAGCCGCGTCACCATTGCCCGAGAATTTGCTAGAAATGCAAATTTTTGGCCCTCCTAGACCTGACAGATTCAAGCTCTATGCGTGAGGTCCTGCAGTCTGGTCTACAAGCCCTCCAGGTGGTTCTCATGGGCGCCTGTTTATGTCAATTAAGCCTTACAGCGATCCATTTTAATAAGTGAGGCATTGAAAATTTACGTAGTTTGCCCAAAGCACGGTGAGGAGTCAAGGTTTCAAAAAGAGGCAGTGTGCTCCAGTGCAGACGTTTTGTTAACGCCCTGCACTCCGACTTCTCTGGTTTCCTCGCCCCTGCGACACTAAACTGCTCTTCTCAGGAAGATTAGGAAAGTACATTTGTCACGTACGTTTGTCACGTATGGCTTTAAAATAACAACTAAATTCGATTCAACTACATATTTTAAGTGTCTACTGAGGGCAAAGCTCTGTGAGTCATGGTAGCCCTACTGGATATTTTCTTCAGTTAGCACCTAAAAGGTGAAAGGGAAGGCTTGCTTTCTTGCGGTGTAAATTTTTTCAAACTAAGGAAGTGCCAGAAAACTGGCTGGTTTCTCTCCAGTGCTGCTTATGCAGAATGTGCTGTAAGCTTTGGACTTCCTGAAAATAAGGTCCAAGTAAGCATCTGATGTTTGATTTACTTTAAAATGTGCCCCCCTAAATGTAAAGATGACTAAATTTACATGAATTTTAAAATACTAACAGTTCTTGAATATAAGTGGTGTGTCTAGGGTGCTCACTATGATTTTTTCTAATTTTCTGTATGTTTTAAATGTTTCACAATAAAAAGCTTTTTAAATTGTTTTCCATGAGTAATTTTAGGATGATATATAGCACATGGAAAAAAGCAGGGTATAAAAGTTTTTCCACTTTGATTTCAATTTTATAAAATAATTCAGAGAGAAAAAGTCATGGATGAATACATGGTACATAAAAATACAGCCATAAATAAATACAGAAAAAAATCTAAAGAGAAATCACAAAAGTAATAAAATTCTGAGTGAAGTGATTATAACACACACAAAGAGTTGGCTCTCCTTGAAATTAAATTCAGTTATGGCCTTAAATCATTACCACTTTCAATAAAAAAAAATTACTGATTAAAAATAATTCTCCCTCTCCAGTCCACCCAATCCTAAAGAATGTTACCAGTGCGTTTCTCATCAAAATTTTAACAAGCATCATATTGTCTGATTGTAAGATTTTAGGATTCTCAAGAATATCATGAATTGCATTGCTGTCAAGACAACTAAGAAACAAAAATGAATCACCTCCAAATCACAATCTGTCATTAAAAATCATGTTAAACATAATACTAAGAGCAAATACTGAGGTGAACGCTGCCTATGCCAAGACAGCTATTCTGAAGTAGGTGGTT
The DNA here is from genome assembly GCA_963575035.1 of Avahi laniger. Taxonomy (NCBI): domain Eukaryota; kingdom Metazoa; phylum Chordata; class Mammalia; order Primates; family Indriidae; genus Avahi; species Avahi laniger. The sequence goes on from CAUYSK010127150.1 coordinate 30,790, forward strand.
TGATTCCAAATGAATGACTCTTCTATCTTTAGTGGATAATCTACCTGATTAAAAATGTGGTGATTATATCTAGTTGACCTGTGAGCAGTAGCCATCATTCACCAACCTGTAGTCAAAGTTCAATTGCTCAGGGAGCAAAAAAGCTTCTTTATATGTCCATGGAAATTTGTCTCAGTGGAAGGAAGAATCTGAAGCCACATAGCCTGAGTAGCAGGAGCAAGACCTCAGAAGCCCCCTTAAGCCCTTTAAACTCATCTAGCAAACCCACAACCGGGGTTCCAACCCAAGGCTGACCAGAAAAGCCAACTATGGACAACAAAGGTGGTTCCAAGTAATTGCCCAAAGGCTTAGATCTGATAGTACTCAACCCTGTGTGCTCGTTCTTAACATCCCTGGCTTCAATAACTGCTTGGCTTCTTCTATTGGTCAACAACAAAAAAAAAAAAAACCTGGAATTTATTTGAAGATACTGGGATAGATCACAGATGTATCTAAGGCTCAGGATGAGATCAGAGCCAGGAATCAGAATATGGATGGAAACCCAGAAAGTCTCCCCTCCGTCTCCTCTGCATTTCTATTTATTCTCTCCCTTTGCAGGCTAGCTTTTCTGCCTCCAGTTCCCAGCTACTTGAGCGTTCCCAAGTTTATAACTCTTCCAGAGAGTAGCAGGAACGACCTTACCTATGTTCATTAACCATTTTGTCTAATTGAATCCTGTTTCCCCAGATTCCCACTGACCACTTAAACTATTCCTACTAATATTTCAAGGTCCATCTCCAATTCCACCCTTTTTATAAAAGGTGTCTGCTTTCTAGGACACAGAAGCTTCCTATACACACATTCTGGCTCTTGATTATATCTATCACGGTTCTCTTTATTAGTCTTGATTCTCCAACTATATGTTAAATGCCATATCAAAGATATGTATTTATCTTTCATCCTTCAGAGTAGCTAGCATGGGACTTGGTAGCAAGTAGCCCATAGTAAATAGTTATTGAACTGTAATTAATGATTTTCTTTTCTACTTTTTGCTTTGCTGTGTTTTTGTTTAAAAAGGGTAAACCACTAGGAATGGAAAGGTCCTTGCTATGTTATCCTCTAATTAGCAACCACTCTTTACAATATGCCATTTACATCTAAAACATATTTTCAAACTAGGCACTTAGGACTAGGCACTAACCAGGATCTGGTGAATCAATGACATCAGCAGAACTCTGCCCTGGCTGACAGACATGGCACCATTGTCAAGACTTGTAATTTACTCCTGGCTCTTCAAATAGTCAATGTGTAACTCCAGGCAAGGTTTAATTATCTCCTCTTAAAATAGGAATAATATAACCCACCCCCTCTTTGTTTCCCATGGGTATCATGAGAATTAATTATGTCTTTAATATGAATATATGTCTATAAAATGTTTTATAGCTAATTAGAGGTAAACATAATGAAAACATGAGGTATTGTCCAATGTATTATGAATGTTTATTGTTGCATTTAGCAACCAGCTTCCTTCAAAGTACAAGTATTATAGCAACAGCAGTAGTACACAAAATAATTTATGTTGAGTTAGCATCTCCTCCAACTACCATGTGCAAACAAGTCCTGGGTGGCCAGAACGAATTGGAAGGTTTAGACAAAATAATACATCTCCCACGCTAAAGGAGGAGAGATTTACATAGTATGATAATCTGAATTTCCTGGTTCTTGCATGAACTCTTCAAAGGTTTCAGATCTAGGGAGAACAGAAGCAACTGAAGACTGGCACTTTTCCTGGAACCTCCACAATACCTTCCCTTTTTTGTAATATTTTGAAGGAGCACACCAAAATTCTTCTATCTGTTCTTTTATGGTGCAGCAGATAGGAGACATTCTCTTTCCCTCATTTACACCTGGAAGAATAAGATACCCACACACTCCAAGACATGGCTGGAATAATTTGATGAAAAATTTGTCAAATCCTCTGCACTACCGTCTAAACCAAGGTTTCTCAACCTCAGCTCTGTAGACATGTGGGCCAGATAATTCTTTGCTGTAAGGGATTGTCCTGTGCATCAATCATAGGATGTTCAGCAGCATTCCTGGCCTCAACCAACTAGATTCCAATAGCACCCTCCCCCCCAGATGTGACAGCTAAAAATATTTCCAGACATTGGCAAATGTCTTCTAGCAGAAGCGAATCACCCTCAGTTGAGAACAAAAGTCAGCAACAGCAGTAGGTAACTGAATTGAAAAAGAAACTGGGATCTTAAGTTTATGAAGTATTCTTCTTTGAAGTCACTTGGCAGTTTTATATAGTGTGTTTATGTCTTATAGGTGTCCATATTGCATCAATTCAGCCAGTGTTTGCTGAGCTCTCTCAGTGGACAAGACACGAGATCAAGTAAGTACTTCTGTAAATCCATAAAACAGAAAAGACAGGGTAACGTCCCAGTTCTCCACAGCAGCCACATACATCACTCCCATCCCTGATCAGGGTTATCAATTATTGCATGGGGCATAGTTATACTGAAAAATTATTCATTATTTACCTGAAACTCAAATGGATGTCTTGTGTTGCTGTTGTTGTTTAATTAAATCTGGCAACCCCACTCTTATTGACTCAAGGTTTTATCCCTGTCTTTAGTTCTGGCTCTATGTACTTTATAACTTGACTTCATAAAAAATAATAAAGAAGAATTATTTTTTTTAAAGTGCTGATAGAATGAGTGAGAATAAATTTTCTTTAAAAAATGTTTATTTTCCTTCTAAAAATTGTGGTAAACTCCTTAGAATCCATTCAAAGCCTGATGGGATTCATTGCCTGGTTTTTTTCAAAACACTTCTGATGCTCACAGACTATTTAGCATTTACACAGCAAATGATGTTTTCTAGTATTCTTGCTGGGTTAGTCAGCATTGTGGAAAGACATGAGGAGACTTACACACAAACTTCTCGTAATTCATACGCAGAAAGAAAAGCAACTAAAGCACAAACTGGCTTTACTTTTGTTCAACTCACCTTCCCAATTCTCCATCATATCACCTGGGAACTTCAAAATGCAGATCCTTACGACCCATCCCAGACCTACTGAATCAGAAACTCTGGGGGTGGGTTCCCGCAACCAATGTTTGAACAAGCCTTCCCGGTGATTCTGATGCATGTTCAAGTTTGAGAACCACTGCTTTAGAGCCCTGATTCTCGACCCTGGCTACAGAGAGTAAACATCTGGGGAGTTTTTAAAATACTGATGCCTGGATCTTACTCCATAGGCTTCTGATTTAAGTGGTATGGGGTGCAGCCCTGGCATGAAAATTTTTAAAGGCTCCCCAGTGAGAATCACTACTCTGCGGAATTTATTCTCAAATGCCAAAGGAAAGAGAAACTCTTGATATTGCAAATATAGTGCTTTCTACTCCTAGCCCACATCGACCTCACACAAAGGCAGAATGGACAGGCATTACATGTTTTAATCTGAAGAATTTCAAAGTCCATCAAACCAAATATATGGTCTCTTCCTCAAATCCCTTAATCCACTCCTTAAGGGCCTACTAGAGTCAGTATGATGTAATAGAAAGAGAGAAAAATCATTTCCTGTCCACCAGACCCTGCCCAAATGTCATTTACCTCTCTGGGCCTCATTTCTTACATCTACACTGAGGCTGATATTGACTCTACACAGGGTTTGGGGAATGATGAAAAGAGACCAGATAAATGAAGAAAGCAGGGAGATCAATAACCAATAATCACCTGTTGAAATGAGGAAGAGAAGGGAGAAATTTAAAAGGACAAGACTCAGTAAATTCACAAATCTCAATGTGTCTTTCTGTAATAACTGCTTAAATCACTTTCTCTTTTAACCACCTCACTTGTGTGTGTGCCCCCTACTCCCAGCATCCCATCATCTTTCCTATTTTCACTCGTACCTTGGTGACCCATCCTGTGTTTTCCGCCAAGCTATTCCAATGGCACTAAAAGTGGCAGTTTGAAAGACCAATAGTTACACACTGCTCGATTATTCCTGGGGCTACAACAAGGTTAACAGGACAGGGATTTTTTTAACATGCCTGTCTGGCAAGTCAATTATTTTAAGCTCCTTGTTCTTCTCAGGATGAATGTTAAAGGTTTCCCTGTGAGCTATCCTCACTGATACTAGGCTGCCCTGCCTGACTATGCACATTAAATGGAACAATTCTCTACATGACTTCTTAATATATTAGGAATATTATAGAAGCATGTGTGAGTAACCTGAGTTACCTGTTGCAAACAGGGGATGCTGGTCCCTCCCAGGGTACTGCTGAGACCTAAGGGCGTAAACCCTCACCATGTGACCTTAGAGTGCTGGTCATGATGGGCATCTGAGAGCTGGGAAAGGACACTGGAGAACTTTCCAGGGAAAATTGCCTGGCAAAAATGAAGAAACCCATATGGGTCATTGGCAGGAACCCTAGCTAAGGTCCCCTGGGTTAGCCCTCAGAGCGAACTTCAAGAGTGAAACAGAAATTCCTTCCATGAAGTACATCATGACCCAGAAGCCATGGAGCAGGGCCAGAGGCAATAAAAAGAAAGGTCAAGAAGTAGAACCGCAGGGATGTGGGTGCCAAGAAGGGCAGCTAGAGGAATACTGAGGCAACTAGACAGGGAAGAACAGAACTGGGAATGTGGGGAGAAACCACAGCAGCTGGAGAGCATAGTGACCAGGCCAGAAAAGCGTCATGGAATTCTGGTCAACTGCATGTTTCTAGTGACTGAGGTCTCTGCTTAAGCCCCATATTCTTTTTTATTTCAATCCCTATGGTTGAAAAAATAATTTTAAAATGGGTTTATACACTTCTCTTATCATCCTGCAAGATCCTAAACATAATTATCTTTTCCTGCAGTGGGTCAAAGCACGGACTTTGGAATCAGAAGGTGGGTTCCAGTCCCAGCCCTGCTACTTACTATCTGTGTGACTTTGATCAAATGACTAACCCTTGTGGAGCCTCAGTTTTCTCACATGTAAAATGTGGATAACAATAATAACTTTTTCCTGGGTTCTGACAATTACTTGATAATTCATATAAAGCACTTAGCACAGCACTTGGCATACTGTGTAAGCATGCAATAAATGTTAGCTATCATTCTAAGACAACATGTTGAGATAATCTATCTTTCCATCACTGTATATTTCTTTTTCCTTCTCTTCCTTCTCCCTCAAATCTGCCCCTCTTTGGACAGATGGTTTTTCCTGTATTCATAGCCTCTGGTGAAGGCAGAAAGCCTGCTAGCTTTCCTGACTTTGTTTGCAGAAGTTTGAGCCCCAATAGACTGAGACAAGATATCTTAGCCAGAAACAGGAAGGGAAATAGGTGGAGCTTCTCCATTTTCTAGTGATTCCAATCACTAGGAAGAGATTCTATTTGGAAGGGGTGGGAGAGGGGAGAGAAAGAAAAGGGTGCCATACCAGCTTTCCAGCACAGCTGTCAGGGAGAAAGTAAGACTAGAGAAAAAAGGGCTGCCCAGAGCATCTGGGCAGATGTGAATATAAGCAGCCCTGTAAAGGTTCCCATGCCTGAACCACGAATCCAAAGAGCAGAGCTAACAGGCATAAATGCCTTCCTGATCTTCCACCCCCCCCAATGCTTTACCTCTGTAAACCCTGACAGTTGCAGAGAGAACTTGCAAAACACTTCCTCCGCCAAAAATTTTTAAAATACTGTATACGAGTAAGTAAAATGATGTCAAGTGTTTAAAATGGTAACGTTTACCACCAGATAGGTAGAATGGGTAGTGGTTGGTAATGGTATAGAAATGGAAATCAAGTGGGGTTACTGAAAATAAAGTTGTATTTCCCATACACTGATGCCTGTGGATTTGTGGACTGAGATTCTTACAAAATTCCAGAACTTTCAATATCTCAAGTAATTGTTTAAAACATTAATTATTATGCCACACTACAAATGTTGGCAGAGATGCTGGGGTAGAGAAAGGTGCACTCGCACAGGATCAGTATAAGCCTCCCCAGTACCTTGGGATTTGCTGAATTCTGTGTCTCTTGGCACGATTTTACGGGCTCCTTAACATTAAGTGAGCCACTCCCTGAGCAGCACAAGAGAGACATTTTCTGAAAATGTGATTACCAGGTCAAAGACTGGGATCCTCCTTGCCCCTAGATCTTCTCCTTCCCTCAAATCTTTTTTTCATTTCTTTGTGAGCAGCGCCTTTAATTATTTTTTAGCTGCATTTAAAATGGTTTCTATTATTTCTCCATGAGTAAGAGTATGTGTCATTCCAGCCTCCTTGTCAGCTTCTGTTTCACTTTCATTAACGTTGTTGATTGAGTGTGAAAAGGAAGGTACTGTCATCATTTCCAGATTTTATATCACAGTTATGGGTCAGATCTCTCTTGGAGCAATGCTGTGATCCCTACTGCAATTTTGTAGCAGAGCCCTAGAGAGATGGATGCCACCAGGGAATTCTCATCCCTTTCATGGGTTCAGGGAGGCAGCAAGAGAGAGGAGGAGGATATTTCTATCTCTTCTCCATTCATTCATTCATTCGCGTCACAAATACTAAGCACCTCTTGGGTGGCAGACTTGGATTTAGGTGCTGGAGATGACAATGGAAAGCAAAATAGGCCTGGTTTCTGCCCTCATGGAGCCCATGGTCTGGTGGTAAGACACTAAACAAATAAACACACTAATAGCTGCTCCCAGAGGTCCTAATTTAATTGAGCTGAAGGAGGGCCCAGGCCTCAGTAATTTTTATAAGCTCCATCAGTAACTCTGCCAGGGCTGAGAATCACTGGGCTAGACCACACAAGTTCTAATCATATAACTTCTAATCAAGCACTGTTAAGCATTTTGATTCTATCTTACAAGGTATGGTGAAAAAAAGTTCCTGAAGAGAGGCAACATGATAAGATTTTCAGGGTTCTTTAAATTAACCTGTTTTATTTTGAAATAATTGTAGATTCACATGTAGTTGTAAGAAATAATATGGAGGGATCCCACGTATCCTTTGCAAGTTTTCCCCAATGGCTGCATCTTACAGAACTGTAGTGTGATATCACAGCCAGGATATTAATCCTGATGCAGTCAAGATAGAACATTTTGAACACACACAGATCCTTCTTGTTGTCCTTGCAGAGCCATGCAGATTCCCTGGCCCCTTAACTCCTGGTGACCACTAATATGTTCTCCATTTCTGTAATCTTGTCATTTCAATGGTTCTATAAATGCAATCATATATTTAGGTCATTAAATATGAAATGTCTGATTTTGAATCAAAAGTGTAGTTTATTACATCTCAAATAAAAAGCAGTACAATTAATGAAAGTATGCCCCTAAACTATAGCGACAGTGTTGCCATCTAAAATGGTATCTTGCTTATGCCACCAGCAAAGAAGCCTGCAGAGCAAGTGGCCCAGGTACAATTGCCCAGGAACTAGGAAGTTAGATGGAGAAGGCTATACTAACTAGAATACATATCTATTATACATGTGATATAAACAAAAATCAAATTGGTACTAAGAAGAATTCCTTTTTTTTTTTTTTTTTTTTTTTTTTGTGAAAGTGTCTAGCTCTGTCGCCTGGGCTAGTGACTAGCTCATAGCCACCTCAAACTCCTGGGCTCAAGAGATCCTCCTGCCTCAGCCTCCTGAGTAACTGGGACTACAGATGCACACCACCACATCCAGCTAATTTTTCTATTTTTAGTAGAGAAAGGGTCTCTATCTTGCTCAGGCTGGTCTCGAACTCCTGATCTCAAGTGATCCTCCTGCCTCAGCCTCCCAGAGTGCTAGGATTACAGGTGTAAGCCACTGTGCCCGGCCCAAAATTCCATTTTTAAATGAAATGCTCCAATAAGTAATCACATGAAGCTTCTTCAGTTATCTACATTGAAAGAGCATCACGTGGCTGGGTGTAGGTAACTATAAAACAGTGGTTTCCAAACCCTGGCTGTGCAAGGGAGATTTAAAAAGTATTCATGCCAAGAGTCCACTCTCAGAAATTCTCATTGCATGGACGAAGGAAGGTCCAGGTTTGGATATTTACATTCTAGAGAGATATCACCATTCACTGGCTACGTGAAGTGGGATCATTAGGCTTAAGAGGAAATTATCAGCGGCTATGGGGTTGCCACCAAACCTATAAAGCCATAAATCTTTGAAGTTCACAACCTTGGCTGCTTCTTTCAATTGATTGGGAGCTTGTAAAAATCCCAAGGTCCAGGCTGCACCCTAGACAAATTAAATCAAAACCTTTGCAGGAAGAATTTAGACATGGGCTTTAAAATCTTTGTAGTTGAGGTTGAGAAACATGGCTTCAAATGAGTGGCTTTACTTTTAGAGATGTCCCACGAGAATTAGAATAGCAGATGTTGAGCTCTTTGGTTCTTACGGAAACTAATCAACCAAAACATTTTAAATTTCTACTGAGCTTCACTGCTTCACTCCTATTAGCTGTCATTCTTCACCTAGGCTTTGTGAAAAGACGTTGGTTTGGTTTCTGAAAGGTACTAGTAATTTCTAACATCTGAGACAGTGTCCCTTATGTAAGGAGTCTTTGTTAAAAATTCATTAAGATTCTGTTGTGGCTACGTTGTGAAGCACTGTCATCTCAGCATTGACTTAAATTAGACTTTTGATAGAGAATTTTAATACTATAATTTACTGTGTGCTTGTGCAATTAAAGGACAGAACTCTCTTATGAAATAGACAATAATGAATGGAAGGTCTTATTTTAAACAGATATTGCTATATACATGACCCTAATTAATAAATTTGCTAACAGCGCACTATTTTTAGGAACAATCAGCTGTGCACAGCACTAAATCTACAACAGAGTTTCCATTTTATAAATGGAAACTTCGTAAACGAGTGCATTTTTTTAATAGTACAAAGCAATTTTGTGAGGGCATTGTTCAGAGTTGCTTTTGTTCTTTTCAAAGCCGTTAACACATTTTATAATAACCCTGAAAATCATTTTAAACCCAATTTGTTCAAATTCACTAGCAGACCATAAATATAGCTTTGTCTGTGAACAAAAATGAAAACCAAATAGCACCCCATTGAGTGAAGATATCCAATGATAACTTGGATTTCAAACTTAGAGAAAGGAAAACAGAGATAGAAATGCACTCCATTTTAATGTTTACCTTCAACGTGGATGGCAAAACTGGGAAGTAAGTCTAGATAAGTCTGTGGTTCTACTCCCTACCCGGGTGCTTTAAGCCTGTCTTCCGATTTTTCCTCTCCTTTCAGAAGTTGGTATCCTCCCCCTCTCAAATCTTACCTTTAAAGGGGGATTGATGGAGTATTGTTTATTTGTTCCTTAATAAGAATGTTCATTTTTTTTGAATGAACCCTCTTCCAAAAACATTTACATGTTAAGACTTATCTTTATTATTCTTATAATAATAATTATTGCTGTTGTTAAAAAGGAGCAGTCATACCGGAAGGAAGTAAATTAGAGTAACCTTGGATCAGTGGGTTTGTCTGTACTTCCAGACAGAGTTGCCCGAAAAAAAATACCCATTATATCTACTTCTATCTTAAAGAGAAATAAAGAACTATTATTAAAATGCCTTGAAAGTGCCAATAGAAAGAAAAATGAATTTAGAATATTAAAAAAAAGACTGGCCTAAAGAGTGAGAGAGACTGCTGGGCTATTATCTAGAACGAACGACTGAGAAATAAGAAATCTGGGAGCTCTGAGAGGCAATGATTATTATGAATTCACAAGGGTGGCGATGATTCCATGGCGATGGTAGAACACAAATTAGACATTGATGGGATAAAAATGTTCATTTGACAATTCAGTCCATCTGCGCATTTGGTTTCACACAGACTGAAAGTCTAGATGATTGACTTATTAAACCCATGACAAAATGGATTTTAGATTTTGGTTAGTTTTGCTTTATGAAGATTCAGTCTTGGAAAGAATTGAGGAAATACTTGCTCAGAGGCAGAGACTTTTTGAAGTGAGGAGATATAAAGGACATTAGTTTTGAGTAGTTTCAATCTATTTAGACAAGACCACCTGGTTTGAATGTTTGCCCCTCCAAAACTCAAGTTGAAATTTAATTCCCATTCTGGAAGTATTGAGGGGTGGGGGTCCTGAGGGTTCTGCTCTCGTGAATGGATTAATGGGTTAATGCGTTATCATGGAAGTGGCTTTACAAGAAGAGGAAGGGAGATGTCAGCTAACACACTCAGCCCCCTAGCCATGTGACACCCTGTGCCACCTCGGGACTCTGCAAAGGGTCCCCACCAGCAAGAAGGCCCTCACCAGATGGGGCCCCTTCAACTTTGAACTTCACAGCCTCCATAACTGTAAGAAATAAAATTCTTTTCTTTATAAATTGCCCGATTCAGGTATTCTGTTATAAGCAACAGAAAATGGACCAAAGTGCCATCCTTTTAACCTGAGCATTTAATATCAACTCTTGCTGCCCTTTCCCTAAATTTGTACGTTAATTACCTCCTTGTGGCACCCCACAGCTTCATTCCTTCTTCCAATCTTTGCTTCCTCCGAGACTGTTGGCCCCGTGATTTAAAGGCCTACCCTCTTCTCTTCTCTCGCTGACAGTCACTGCCTCTAATTCAGAGCCACCTCTTACACTCTTTAAAGTCTGGCGGCTGTCACCACCAGCCTGGTAACATTGCTCTCTGGAAGAGAGCCCTGACGGCCCTCTCCCCAGAAGTGTTAGCTGAAACGAAAGGACTAAAGACGTTGTTGTCGAGTACATGATGAAGGGGGACGGGGAGAGGAGACACAGCTCTGGCGGGTGGTGGAGGCTCACTAAGAGGAGGAACCGACAACCCACATGGTGGGAACAGCCACGAGGCAGGAGATGACTGAGGGACTCCATTGTTGTAGCAGCCATTTGTTTTAGTAGCAAAATTTAAGAAGTTCTCTTTTCTGTCCCAGAGCCTCACTGATTTCCCTACTCCCAGCTTCTGCTAATGCCACTGTGGTTCACACTGAGCACTAGTCCCTCCTGGGGCCCTAATGGTCATCACTTTACCCAATTTGGCCTTGTTCTGTGCTCCTGGCTTTGTCTCTCTTGTTTTCTTTCCTCCTTCGGAAATTATGGCTGAAGAAAACAACTCACCATGCCTCCAAACATGCACCTCATTTTCCCATCTTTAGGTCCCTGCTCACTAATGACCCCATTTCCAATGTCCAGCCCCTTCATATCATCTCCTCCTATCAAAATCCTACTCATAAAAGGAGGGAAAAAAGAAAAAAAAAAGCCTACCCATTCTTCAAGCCCAGCTCACCCCTCTAATGGGCTCCCGCACGGTCTCCGTCACAGTTGCACAGCCCAGATTCTCAGCAGGGCCTGAAATTCACCCGCAGTGCTGCCCTCTGAACAGATCAGCACCTCACATTTTTCACTGACACCCACAGAAACTCCCCTAGTTTAGATTATCAAAGGTCTAAAAGAAAATTCATGCTCATAATTCCCACACCAAAACCATAAATTTTTTTGCACATACAGTAGTTATTGAAAAGTGCCCCATGACTTTCCTCCTGAGCTACAAAGTCACAGTGCCCTGCCGCCTCCTGGCCCCTAGCTGTATATTTGCAACTCTCTCATTTATTGATTTTTAGCACCTTTCTTGCTCCGGTTTATGAGACACAATCCTGTAGGGAATCAAGTAGACGCTTCCAATTAGATTCATTATAAGTTCCCTTAAGAAGTGATTAGGAAGGTGGAGTCCCAAGTGGCTGGTTCCCTCAGTAATACTAGCAGCATTTTCAGGGTGCTTGCCAACATCAGACCAGGTTTTAAATGCTACATTTACTCCTTGATCACCAGGAGACCCTTGGAAGCTTGCAAAACTGTGGGTGCAACTGAACATAAAGTTGTGCTTTACTGAATGCCCAGCTATGGCAATCATGAGGAAAACAGCAATATGAATGCCTCATCAAAAGGCAGTTTGAGGTGGTGGTTAAGTAGTGCGTGGACTCTGTAGTCAGATGGTACTGGCTTTCTACAGGACTTTGGGCAAATTACTTAACTTCTCTGAGCCTTGGTTTTCTTATCTGTAAAAAGGGGGTAATACAGTAATAACGCTTTGGGGATAGTTAAATAAAGTCAGCACAATATTTGGCACATAGAGTTCAAACATTATTATGGGAATTGACATTCCAGTGAAGCACGAACTGCCTCCCATTTCCTTGACCATGACTTTGCCGTTGCTAAGCTATTTGTGAACTCTAGAGGCTGCAAGAAAGATGGAAAAGAGGGAGAGGTTTTCATATTCTCAGTAGGCTCCAGGCTTTGATTGCTACTAAACTCTTTATACAAATATAATAGAGATAACATTTTGAAAACAATTTTCTTTCCCTTTCTTTATAAATCTGGTTCCCTGCAGCTATTCGGCTAATATGAAAGAAATCTTTAATCAGGATAGAAGAAAATCTGATGTAGATGAAGTTCTTCCTTCTCGCTTGGTGGGTTGTGGGGAGAATAACCAGAAGCAATGGTAGGAAAAGCAAGTGGCAGACATCTGTGTCCTGGCTTGCCTCTAGGCCACGATCCAGGGGAGGGTAGAAAGAGAAAGGGTCCAAAACTGGGGGAGAGCCAGACACGAAAGCAGAGGGGACTCGTGTCCCCATCCGTGTTCAGAACTCTGAGAAAACACTGTCACACAGAATGGCTTACACCAACCTGGAACTACCTACCGTAGAACCATGAAGACTGTGGGGGGGCACAGCTCAGCAGAGGGAGGGCCCATATGACCCTTCAAGCTTGCTTTGCTTCTTAAGGGGCAGAGAAGGGCTCCAGAAGTTCCCCAACTCCCCTTGGGGATAAGGTAGGTAACAGAATTGGCAGCCTCAGGACCTGCTATAATGGGACCTCTGTAGTGAGGAGTGAGATAACCCAGCATCAATGCTGGAGAGCAGATGCTTACACCAGGGGCCAGAGAGAGGACTTGGCTGAGACTTGATGTGGTTTGCAGTTCTGGCAGAAGTGGAGTGGGTGAGTCTAACTGCACCTAGGAACAACACTGCACTTAGGGAAGACCATGGCAAGGCTCTGGGCACCTAAATGGATGAGCCACCAGATAGTGGAGGCACGAGACAAGACAGGCCCTGCTCTCACATCAAGGCTCATCTCCCCTGCCACAGTGGGACCCACATGCCCAAACATCATCTGAGAAGCAGGAAATGAACACAGAGGAAATTGGAAAGATGGCTAATCTACTCTGTGTGGGAAAGAACGAACTTTGCACAAAGAGAAGTTTGGCCTTTGCTCCTGAGAGGTAATCTTTAAGCCCTTGGAACGTCCTGCCTAATAGGACTGTCTTTGTTTACTTGAAGGCCTTAGGACATGCCTGGTAGTCTATGCTAACAATGTGATTATGGTAGGGCTTTGGGCCATGTAGTAGCAGCTCAACCTCTGAAAAGGCTAGAAGCTAAGTTCAGCCATGCAGGTAGTCAATCATATCTATGTAAGCAAGCCCCCTTAAAAACTCTGGACATCAAGGCTCAGGTGAGCCTCCTTGGCTGGCAATATTTTGTGCAGGTTGTCATACATCATTGCTGGGAAGAGTTGGCATTGTCCACAGCTCCACTGGGAGGGAATAACTGGAAGCTTTACACTCGGAACACTCCTGGACTCTGCCCTATATGCCTCTTCCTTTGGCCAATTAATTTGCATCCTTTCACTGTAATACACCGTAACTGCAAGTACGACAGTTGTTAGTGAGTTCTATAAATCTTCTAGTGAATTATTGAAACTGAGAGTGGTCTTGGGGAGTCTCCACAAACCCCAAAGAGACTGAACCAACTGAATAGAAAAAGATTGCATCCATTAGAGAAAGCTCAAGGATCCTCATTGTCTTAGTGGATTTGAGTGGTGCTTTGTGACTAGGTGATCCTACTACTACTTAAGCGAGTAAAGACTTCGTGCCACTCCAAGTAAGACACAGATGAAAGTATCACGGTTGGTTAGTCTTTTTCTCTCAGAGTAAGGAAGGGAGCATGAACACTGCCTTCAAACATTTTAAAGCTATCATGTGAGAAAGGAACTAGAATTAGTATTTTTCTAGCTAGAGGGTTATATTAAGCCCAACTGGTGGAAGTTATAGAGGACCAGGTTACAGCTTTTTCTAAGCACAAATTTAGAGACAATCAGAGGCCTCTAAAAACACAAGGTGCTGACTCAAAAATAGTTGAGTTCCCCATCCCCGGAGATCTTGAAGCAGAAGCTAATGACCCCTTGTGCTGAGTTCGTATATGGAATGAGAGTTGATGAAATGTCCTCTACATTCCAAGATGAGAGGCTGTGATTCAGATGTAAGAGAATCTGGCAAAATGTCAGTAATTGGAGGTGAGTCTATATATGAATATTTATTCTTTCAACATTTGTATAGGTTTGACAATTTTTTTTCAAGTACTCTCATTAAGTTGTTTGTAATTTTTTAAAAATTAGAAACAAACAAAAAAGGAAAAAAACATTTTGAAAAACTATTTGATGACTGAAAATCCTCAATCATTCTAAAAAAGAGAATTTTTTTTAACATGTTAGGATTAGAGTCAAGGATAATGAGTGTTGCATTTGGTGAAAATATGTGATAGTTCCTGCATTTTACCATGACCAGCACATCTAGGTATTTAGTCCTTTCGTATTTAGTGATTGCTATGAACTGAATTGTGCCCCCCTCCCCCAAATTCATATGTTGAAGCCTTAATTCCTGATATGACTGTATTTGGAGACAGGTCCTGTAAGAGATAATTAAGGTTATGTGAGATCATAAGAGTAGGGCTCTCATTCAATAGAATTGGTGGCCTTATAAGAAGACAGAGAGGAAGAAAGAGAGGGAGGGAGAGAAAGAGGCATAGGGAGAGAGAGATAGAGATAGAGGGAGAAAGAGATCTCTTTCTACTATCTGAGGACACTATAAGAAGTCTGCAAGCCAGGAAGAGAGTCCTCGTCTGAAACTCCTACCAGACCTTGCTCTTGGACTTTCCAGCTTCAAGAACTTTGAAGAAACAATTGTCTATTGTGGAAGCTACCCAATCTATGGTATTTTGTTATGTCAGCCCTAGCAGACAAGGACCGTAATCTTTTAGTGATTTACTGACTCATTTCCTGCCTGTGTAATATTGTTCATATTACTGTGGCTCTTACATACAGTTGGACAAAGCATTAACAGTGGCATTTCTGGGGATGATTTTTATATGTGCTACCTTGCAAGCATACAGGACAGAGAAGGTGATGGTGATAGTAATTATTGCAGGATTAACTCCAAAACCTCTTGTCCTAGTAGGAAATGGCAGGAGAAAATCATGGGAATTGTAAGTAACAAGGAACTATATAAAATAAGAATGACCAGGTAGGCGACCATTGATGAAACCAAGATTAGGATTTGCTATAAACACTAGCTTCTGTACATATATTAATGTCTGAGAAGATAGGGTTGGAATTTTACTACGGTAGAAATCACATCAGTTCAGAATTGTGAACAGGAGAGGTGGCAGCAGAGGAAAGAGAATAATTTTCCAGCTCTCTACTGGAACAGCACCATCTGCTGGACCCACTCAAAATGCAAACTTTCCAACCCTGCTGAAACCGAGCAGTTACCAGCCCCTCCCAGCAGCTCCTTCTCTGGTCCCTACCATTCCTCTTCTTGTTTCCTGACATTGGCTGACACTTCCTTCCTGTGCTCATAAATATAGATGGCCTATTTATATTTCTTGTTTCCATTATGTTTCCTGGAGATTTGTTCCCCGTATATAATGTATGTTAGGAGAATGAATGCAAGGAATCTGTCAGGGAGTTTTTAATAAAAAAGCTAGTTTCTTTGATTTTACAAAGTAGAATCTTGAAAAGGAGAGCTAATTTGAGAGTATAGTGCTCCTTAGCTGAGTTCATTTCCCACGTACAGTTGTGTGTGTGTGTGTGTGTGCGTGTGCGTGTGTGTTAATCTGTCACTTGCCTAGTTTCCTGTCTCTACATGTAGCCCATTGACCAGACCTCTAAGCTCCAGATCTCCCGCCTCCTACCTCACCTTTACCTGCTTCTGGCTCCCCAGACGCTGAGACTAATCCTGTCCTAAGCCAGAAGATCTTTAACGATCCGCACTCAATACTACGTCTGCAGCTGATTCAGCCCTCGCCTTTACCCCAGTTCTAGCAGATGGAGTTCTGCCTTATCACGGAGCCCACTTCCCATAGTCAATCTCCAGTTTCCATACTGAATTTTGTCCTTTTTCCCGTATTCCTGTAATCTTTTCTTGATTATCTGCCCAGATCCTCCATTTCCTGGGGCTCTCATGGGGGAAATTGTTGGGAGAATGATTTGAATGAAAGAACGTGTCAGGTTCCCTGGGAGATGGTTGAAAAAAATCAGAGGGTATGTATAACAGCCTAACACAGCACTGAGTTCCCCGGGGAGCCAACTGTGAGGTGGAGACCAATGTGTAGGAGGTTCATTAGTGTGTCCTGTACGATCAACACCCATGGACAGAAAGCAGGGTGGAGCAGAGAAACCGGACTGCGATGCAGTCTCATACAGCCTCAGCTGATCCTGCGGGGAGTTCTAAAAATGGGGCGAACCTTCACAGGCAACTTGACTGGGGGAAGAGGTCCCAACCCTAACACCCCTTGTCCATCAGCCACTGGCTGCCTCCAGCAGGGGCCGTGATCTCCTGCAAGAAGGCACTCTTCAGCTGAGGCAATGCCCCAAGGCAGCTGACCCAGAAGGCAGTCGTTCGCAGCAGGAAGAATAAGTCCTGGAGAGACTTGGTCTTTCCTAAAGCAGAATAATCTTTCCTGAAGAGACATCCGAGCAGTGCATGCCAGGGTCCCTACCCCATACCACCCTCAGAAAGCACCATCTGCTCCTCTGCCTGGCATACGTTTTTCGTTTTTCATCTCACTCTCAGTCTGGAAGCCACTCCAAATTCCAACCCCAAACACAAGAAGGATTAAACCCTCTTGGCACAGGCAGCCCCAGAAGAAGCCGGACAGGCACTGCTGAGCAGCAGAGGGACTGCCTGAAGAGGACACGGTGGAAGGACAGCAGAGCCTGTTCCACCATGAAGAAGCACGGCAGCAGGCATCCCGCCGCGCATGCACCGGAAAGACAAAGACTCCATGTGCAGAGCCAGCCGGGACCTTCCTGCAACTGGGAAGTGATTGTCCCAGGAGACAGCAGCCTAGAACACGACTATAATCAAAAAACAAAAAGAATAACAGAAAAGAAAACCAGACCAGAAAATATATGAACAGAAATCATCATCTTAGCCACACTGGGGGTAAGGGCTTTCCCCAGTTTCCCTGAGGGGGGGGGGAGGAAAGAAAAAGAGAGAATTTCCCAACTTTACTTGTTCCATAATGATTTGCTTTGACAGATCCTTATACCAGAGTCTCCTGCTTGTTTTATACAATTCCTGGTAAATTGGACATAATTCTCTCCCTATGTCATTGACATAGACAGAATAATTACTGATAATCCTTTGGTCATCTTTGTAAAGTCTGAATTAAAGGCTCCTTCCAGTGTTCTGCATGTTCTGGTCTGCATGGCTCGCTCACTAATTCTCTTCACTATCTAGAGAAGACCTACGAGATGCCTCCCCTTACAGAAGGGCACCTTAACTGGATTCACTTCTCCCAGAGTTGGCTGCACAGTACGTGGGCAGAAGAGAAAGGGCCCAGGAACAAAATCGCTATAAAGGATAATAATATAAAAAATGAATAAAAGAAAACAGAAAGCTCAGTATCGTCCACCACATATGGCTATAAGCAAGCTCACCCTACATAAAAAGGTGAGAAAACAATTCAAATGTTTGGCCCTTTGGGGCTTAACCTACATAAAGGAAAAGCTTTAAAAATTTATTTAATTTAACTCTTTCAAAAATACGTATTATAGGCTGAGTGCGGTGGCTCACGCCTGTAATCCTAGCACTCTGGGAGGCCGAGGCAGGCAGATCATTTGAGCCCAGGAGTTCGAGATCAGCCTGAGCAAGAGCGAGACCCTGTCTCTACCAAAAATGAAAGAAATTAATTGGACAGCTAAAAATATATAGAAAAAATTAGCCAGGCATGATGGTGTGTGCCTGTAGTCCCAGCTACTCGGGAGGCTGAGGCAGGAGGATTGTTTGAATCCAGGAGTTTGAGGTTGCTGTGAGCCAGGCTGACGCCATGGCACTCACTCTAGCCAGGGCAACAAAGCAAGACTCTGTCTCAAAAAAAAAAAAAAAAAAAAAACGTATTATGCACCAGGTACTATGTGCTAGGTGCTGGGGAGAGCTCAGGGGATAAAGCAGACGTAAATGTCTGTCCTCATGGAGCTTGTAGTCTAATGAGGGAAAAAAGGCAATACATTAAAAAGAGGAATACAAAGTATGTTGATGGGGGTGAATACTACTGAGAATAATAAAGCAGGAAAGAGGGTCACTGTCAAACAGGATGGTCAGGGAAGGCCGCATGGAGAAGGTGACCCTGAAGCAAGGCCCTGTGGGAGGTGAGGTAGTGAGCCATTTGGGTCACAAAGGAGGCGTGTTCCCAGCAGAAGGGACAGCAGTGCAAGGGCAGGGAGGGGACCAGCCTTTGTGTGGAGAGAAGCAA
The DNA here is from genome assembly GCA_963575035.1 of Avahi laniger. Classification (NCBI taxonomy): domain Eukaryota; kingdom Metazoa; phylum Chordata; class Mammalia; order Primates; family Indriidae; genus Avahi; species Avahi laniger. The sequence continues at coordinate 49,332 of CAUYSK010127150.1, forward strand.
GGCCCCTGAGCGGTCAGCGAGGAATGTGCGCATGAAGAGCGAGCCTGAGGAGGTCCAAGAAGCCACCGGCTGGGGAGTGCAGATCGGGAGGCATGGCTAGCTCTCCAGGTGACTCCAACAGAGCCAGTATCTTAACAACGTCACAACCAGTTTGCCAGCAGCACAAAGGGGAAGTGTCTGCTGTACTCCCGAGATCTCTGACCGAGGCCCTGGCACCTCTGTCTCCTAACTCACCCAAGACACTTGCGAAAGCTGTCTCAAGGGCAAACACATCTTAATTGACCTCAGGGCATGAGGGGTTGTTGTTCATTCCCCAGGAGAGAGTACAATCAAGGGGAGTGGCCAGCCCATCTTCACCCTACATCCGGCTTCCTATGTTTACCAGCTACAACCCCTTGGGTTCTGCATACCCAGCTCCCAGGCTCTTCTGGCCAAAGTTGGCTGCCATTCTGAAGAGAGATTGGTTGTGCCACACCCTTCCTCTGTCACATCCACTTGAAGATTGAACTCTTTGTTTCTCTGATAATCTCTTTTCACATTTAATCGTGAGCCCCTTAAAGGATGTATCTTTTTACCACTTATGATGTCTTTTGTGCCTAAATATTCTGTGTAATACTTATTATGTCTTCTGAGGCTAAAATGTTTGAAAGGAATTGAATGTCCGTGGGGCAGGCTAAGGGCAGACCACAAAAGATACTCCCTCTAAACCTTGTTATCAGAGGTAAGCAAATTCCACTGTTTGCTTACAAGGGCTTCTTTTCAAAGCCATTGGGAAGTGAGTGCAGAGAACTGGCCTGGCAGTGTAATTTTTTTAAGACTCTGCTTTCATTTACAAGATGTTGCATCATAAAATCAAATCCAAGTATGTTAATTTGATATATTTATTCTTCACTTCTTACTGGGGATGGGACTGGGGAAGTTGGTACAAGGGAAATGTCTTTTATTTTCCCTCTATAACAATAGTATAATTCCAAATCTTGTAGGACATCAAACAATTCTGTCAGTTGATTATTTTCCATGGATTCTACCCTGCCAGGAGACACAATAAATAACTTTTTGAAACTTCATTCTTCAGTCCTGGAAGTTTTTACAAATAAAATGACACATGTTGAGACAAATTACTTGCTTTAAAATCTGTCACTAACATCAGTTTTGCATTAAAAAGTACTAAGCAACTGTTACAGTGGCATTTCTTTTGTTGATGGTGAAAATAATGTGTGAATAGCTATGCTAATTTAGAAGCAATTTTCAAGATTCATAACTACATAAAAAAGCTGAGAGCAATTCAATAGGAAATGTTTGGGAGGGAATTATTGGTAGACTGTCTTGTTGATTTATTATATCTTGACAGACTGGTATGATTGAAATGAATCAAATGTTAGACATGCTTAATATTTTATATGCTCTGTATCACATAATAGAAAAGTGCATAGATCACATTATTGACTGCCTTTGGATTTTAAAAATAAAGATTGCTATTCAGATGAATACCATTTCATTATTGCCTGCCTTGCCCTGTCAAATTAAAAAATATAATAGCTATCTTTATTCCCATTGTAAAGCATGATAGTCATCAAAATGTTAAAGTCAATCACAGCACTATATTAAAAAGAAGTCGTTTTGTGGGTAAGTTATACAGTACAGCAAGGACCTCCAACGAGAAAGTCAATACTTTCATGGAGATCTCAGAGCCTCAACAGACCTTGTACCAATACTTCAACCATTGCCAACTCTGTTCCTTCGTAGATGCTCCTCATCCCAAACTCCTGCAAATTTCAAGCATTTGTGAGGGGGAACAAGCGGATATTAAAAGTATCTCTTTGTCTTCAACAGGTACTTTAGCCTATAAGCAGCATAAACCTACTTAAACCAGCTTAAATGAAAAAATAACTTATAAAGATATAGGGGTGTTTCTACATCACAAGCTGGGGGTGTAGTTTGGTCTCATGAGGGATTAAAATTTGGAACTCGAGTAATTCTGGGCAGCTGCATGTCAGTTTGTGTCTCTCTGGGACTGCGGACTCTATCGTCTGACTTTCTTTGTGCATGGGCATCATTCTTGCTCTGGAAAACAGGTTTCCTCTGCTCATTTTTGCCTGCAGCAGAAGACAGCCTTACTCTGTTCCAGCAAACAACAGAGCCTGATCAGCCTCTCTGAATGTGGGGCCCCCTGCTCACTCACAAGCATTTCTAACTTGGGATATGTTCGGTGTTTGTGAATTTTGACTGGGTAAAAAAATTACATGTTCGTTTCCATAAATACCCGAAATTCAATATTTTCATCAACTGTGGATGTAGGCAACAAACCACAGTGGAACTTGCAGGAGCTGTAACTTTGTCACTGTGATGGACATTATGATGTACCAGTCCATACTGGGGCATCCTCTTGTGTGGGGGCTGCCTGTGTTCAGTAATTAATCAATGTTGGGTTGCAGACACCCAGCCCTCTCTTCTGACTCAGGGAAGTTCTGAAGGGTCATGTAAACTTCAAACCTCCCATAAGGTGGCTGAGACATCATCTCAGATAGCATCGCAGCTCAATGTCATCCTTCTCTGCCCAGTTCCACCTGCCTTCTGCCTCCCCTTGCCTTCCCTGGTGTTGATGTCAAGAGCATTGCCTAGTAAACTCCCCAAATGCCAATCTCCAGCTTAGATTCTGCTTTCTTGGAAAACTGACCCATGACAATCACTAATACAAAGGATTAATATTTTTATATCACATTATGGTTATATATCTTGAAATATATGTGCTCATTCCCACTTCAACATTTCAGTAGTTAGTAGGCTGCTGGATCTTGTTACTTAATACATTAATAAAAAACACTTTACTATATTGAAAATTGTTTTAGATGTTTTAATAACTGTATTTCAGTATATTTAGTTTTCTTTGTTATTCCATGCATTTTATTTTATGCATGTTGAAACATCATTCTGAGACAGAGTTCAGAGGCTTCACAACTGCCAAGGGGTTCATGGCAAAAAAGGGAGTGTGTGTCAAGAACCCCTGGGAACTCTCTCAGGAGATCCTGTTTCTTCATAGGGCTCTGAGCACCATCCATATGCCAATGACTCCCTAATTTTCATCGGCAACTCAGATGTCACTCCTTTTCCATTGCTCCCTCGCCAGGCAGCTGCAGCTCAGCCATAGCTTTAAACCGATCTTTTCACATCGCCATTCCTCACTCCCATCCATTCTCTACACAGACATCAGGATGATTTAAAAAACAAAAACAAAACAAAAACAAGATATAACAAATATTTCTGGAGTTAATATTAAAATAATAGTTAACATTCCCTAAGTGTTCACTATGAGCTAGACGCTCTGCTATTATTACAATTCATCTTTTTAATAGGCCTGTGAGGTAGGTACTGCCATTATCACTGTTCCTCACATGTGCAAACTAAGGATTATAGAAGAAAAATAACTTTTCCAAAATCACACAGCTAATAGTAAGTAGTAGAACTGAGACTATAATTTCAGAGGCAAAGCCCATTCTTTTTTTAAAATAATTTTTTATTATGAAAAATTTCAAACATACTCCAAAATACGGAGAAATTGTATAATAAACCCCCATGTACCTATCATCTAGATGCAACAATTTTCATGTTCTTACAATTTTATTTCATCTATCATCCTCTCCCTTGTCACCTCTACCTATTTTTTCTTTATATCGGGAATATTTTAAAACAAACATCAGATATCCTAGAATTTCACCTAATATAATGGTAGAATTAACAGAGCCCAGGAGAACACTTCAGTAGAAAGAAAAATGCTTTAAAACAGGGAATAATCATACCATTCCCTGTTTAAAATACCTTAGGAGATTCCTGTTCTACTTAAGATAAATCCTTCACATGACCTATGGAGTCGTGAGTCACATGACTTACTTCACGAACACCCTCAGGACTGTCCTCTCAGCACCTCTAGCTCTTTCCCACTGAGTCAGGGCCTTCCTACATCTTAAGCCTGGGAAGGTTTTCCTTCCCCCTATTCTCCGGTTCAAACGTCCCTTCCTCAGACAGATCGTCCCATGCTGATATAGGTTCCAAGTTCTCCCCAGTTTAATTCTCCTTCAACCTAATCCTTTCCTGCAGCATCCTGTTCTTATCTTTCATCTCATTCCTCACAACGTATAATTTTTACATTTATTTGCATGTTTGTCTCTGCTATTGGACTATAAGAGACTTGTCAATTTTGCTCACTAATCTATACCTAGTCTCAACATAGTACCCGGCACATAGTAAGCACTCACTAAAATGTAACAGGTATGTGTGTATATACATATATATACATCTTAGTGGGTATATTCTCAAACGTTCTCTGAGACTGTGGGTGAATATATTCTTCAGTAGTCAATCTCTCTCTCAAGAGAGAATAACTTACAGAGTTAAAAGTGTAAGTATAAAAGGAGCAGTTATGTTAAATTTTGAAAAGAATATCCTATTTTATTTATGGATTTAATTCTCCATTGTTTCTGACTATATTAACAGATGTGAGCATTCATTAGCACTGACTTTGCAATTGTATCTCCCATTCACCCTTTTTTTTTCCTGCGTTGCATGTCCCACGCTGTTTCTCTGCAGTTTCACAACGCTGTTCTTGATGGCGAGCGATCCACTCATGTGTAGCAGTCCGAGTTCTTCACCTCTTTCTCTGGGAGCAGAGAGTCAGGAGGTCACCTCTACTCCGCCATTTTCTTAGCTCAACATTCATCAGCACTGACTAAGGATTGATTAAGTTATTTCAGATCATCATCAACAACAAAAAAAGATACCCTTTTTCCAGCAAGAGTTAGAGCTAATTTATAACATAGTTTTTTTTTGGTCTGAAAAATACATTTTTTTTTCTCAAAAATGGAAGTACTTGAGATTATCAATAAGAAATTCATGTGGCCTTCTTAGAAATGTTATGAGCCAGGTGCTAGAAACCTGTCTCTCGGGCAGTCAGTATAAAATAACTGTTTCCCATTACCACGTGGCACTGACAGTCTGGCATCTATTTTTTTTCTTTTTCTTTTGAGACAAAGTCTTGCTTTTGTTGCCCGGGCTAGAGTGCTGTGGCGTCAGCCTAGCTCCCAGCAACCTCAAACTCCTGGGCTCAAGCGATCCTTCTGCCTCAGCCTCCCGAGTAGCTGGGACTACAGGCATGCGCCACCATGC
>CAUYSK010127151.1:0-29283 GCA_963575035.1 Avahi laniger
CGTCCCACCAGCAGAGGCTGGGACCTGTGCAGCTGGGCCTGTGCTGTGTTCTCTTTTGTCACAACCCAGGATAGGGCTCAGAGAGGTTGAGCCCCATCCTCTAAGTCACCTGCATGACGACACGGACGTGTGCATGGTCCTCCAGACCCTGTGATGCCACCGCCCAGTCCCTCCTCCCAGGACACAGGCCTGAAAGTGGCTCCTTCTCACACTCTCCCAGCCTCCCCTCTCCTCGCCTCCCTCTTGCTCTCTGCTCCCCTCCCCTGCTCTGGGGCTGACGCTGAGAGGTCCTCCCTCCTCCCTCTGACTCACCCGGGCCCCCACCTCCCAGGGCAGCCCCCCAGGGTGGAGGGGGACTCGAGGAAAGGGGCAGGAAGAGGTTGGACCCCGGGCAGCCAGATCTCCTGGGGCTGGCTCCAGGGGAAGGCACGGAGCTGGCCAGGCTGCCTGGCATAGAGGGACAGAAGGAGGCCGAGCAAGGGGCCCGGGAAGCAGGAGGAAGCCCTGAGCTGGCAGCTGGGCCTGCCCATGCTGAGGGAGGGGCCCTGGGGAGCAGGAGGAGAGTCTCCCTCAGGGGCAGTGGCAGGCCAGAGACTCCCTCCCACCTCACGGCGGTGGGCTGGAGCAGGGCAGCACAGCGGAGCCCAGTGGGCAGCAAGCAGACACCCAGGCCCCGCATGGGTAAAGGGGTGCTGCCAGGCCCGGGGGTCCTTTGTCATTGCCCATCTCCACGTTTCTCTCTGTCTCTTGCCTTCTTTCTGTGGTCCCCAGTGTGTGCACATGTCTGTCTCCCACTCACTTCCCTCCTTCCTTCTCTCTTGCCTTTTCTCCCCCCCCAACCCCCCCCCCCCCCGCCCCGCACCTCTCCCATTTGGAGGACCGAAGCTCTAGTATCTGGGGCTGGGTTCCCAGAGTGGAAGGTGGCTTTGTCCAGGGAGGCCTTTGAACCAAGCCCATGGTCTCCAAATAGGCACGTCCATCTCCCTCCTTTCCTTGCCCAGGACCTCCTTGTGCCTGGGGGTCCTTGGAGCCAGAGCCCATCCTGCCCTTGCCAGGTGCCACAGGTCCCCCACCTGTACTCGGAACTGCTTCCTCAGCAACTGGGGGCAAAGTCAGATCTCTCTCAAGTACCCGAGCAGGCAGTGCTCTGGGAGGCTGGGGTCTGGGCCCCATCCCTGGGTGACCAGATGCCCGGCATGCTCGGGACAGTCCAGACCTGTGCCATTGCCTGGGTGTAATCGTTAACAGTGCTCCGAAGTATACTGGTTTGGACAATAAATTATATCCTCCAGGGCCCGGTCAGAACCTGGAGAGGCTCACAGACTCCCCTGCGCGCTTTCACCTCCCAGGAGAGCTGTGTAGCCTACTCGGGCCTCGCCCAAGGACAACAGGGCCAGACAGCAAAGAGGGGAGCAAAAACTGTATAAATAGCCCCTTTTTGGGGAGGCCTCTCAGCATTGGGTGGGGCGAGTCTGCTTGCTGGAGAGAGAGGAAGAAGAATTGTGGTTGCCCCCAAGCAGCATGTAATTTAGGATTTATTTTGAGGCACTCTCTCCAGCTCCGGGTGGGGCTGAGGTTAATTTAAGGTTTAATGGGGTGGAGGGGTGGATGGGGAGGAGAGGGAAGCCCTCCCACTTGGGCCTGGCTGGGAAGGGGATCCTTCCCAAGACCCCTGCTCACTTCCGTCCCTGGGTCTGTTCCTGGGAGGTTTCTGAGACACCTCAGCCCTTGCTGTCAGGTGCTTTAGCCCCTCTCTGTCCCCAAGCCACAGGATGCTCCCAGCCCGATGGCAGCAGGCTCTGCCCTAGTCTGATGGAGGAGGCACAGGCTCTGTCCTCAGGGAAACCTGAGTGCGAGGGGGAGACAGGACACAGGCCCTGCCTTCAAAGAGTGGCCAGTCATTATGGCAGCCCCTATCCTGATTTTAATTTTTCGTCTTTATTTGTTCATGACTTTATTATTTGTGTCTCTTCCTGGAACTTAAACTCGTGATGCCAGGGACCTTATTCTGTCTCCCATAGCATCTTCAGCACTTGCCTACCACTGAGCGGGAGCTCAGTAAATATTTCCTAAATGAATGAATGAATGAACAGGAAAACAGCACCGCATCCAAATGTCCCGGATCAAGAGGCAAGAGTGGACAAAGTCTAGAGTCCTCCGGTGTTCCAGCTGCCTGCTATGGCCCTTCACTTTGCCGCCTCCCATCCCTCTGGCCACCAACAGCCACTCTTTAGCCACCAGCAGCCAAGAGCTGCTGGCTCCGCCCTGAGGTTAGCCCCCTCTGGTCCCCTCTCCAACCTTGTTCCCTCCTCCTGCAACTGCCTTTGCTCCCAGCGCCACATGACCAGATCCTGCCGGTCCTTCAAGGTCCAGTGCAGAATCACCTCCTCCATGAAGCCCACTCAGATCCGTCTGTTGGATCTCAATGACCGTAGCTCATCCTGTGGGCCTCTCCTCTCACTCTGCATGGGGCTGTCAGCTCATTGCTTCTTTCTCCTTTAGGCCACAAGGCCCTGGGGGCCAGGCTGGCCCGAAGTTGCTCTGGCCCTGGTGCCTTGTTGGGGCTCAGTCGGAAGTGCCCAGGGGGCGGGGGGGGTGGTGTGTGCCCCTCTCTGCCCCAGCCTCTGGAGCTCTGGAGGAGCCTGTGGTGAGAGGTTTGTGTGGTTGTTGTTGGGGGGTGATCTCGGGAGCCATGGAGGCAACCAGGACCCCAGGGGGTAGGGGTGACATGAAGTTTCCCTTAGAAAGCTGCTGAGCCTTCTGGTGTGAGAGAAGAGGGTATAGAGAGAAAGAGTAATATGGAGAGGGCATGGGGAAGAATGAGGGGCATGAGGGTGGGGAAAGGCTGGGGGACAGAGATGGGGGCCAAGGACAGAGACATGGGGGCTGGAAGACAGAGATGGGGTCTGGGGGTCAGAGACAGGAGGCTGGGGGAGAGAGATATGGGATGGGGCCAGAGACATGGGGGCTGGGGGACAGAGATGGGGGCTGGGAACAGCAAAAGGCAATGGCCTCTTGGTCCCTGGACCAAGTGTCCCTTCCTGGGCCTCAGCCTGCTCCATCTCTAGCCACTGACACTGTTGGCCATTGCTCTGGTAAGACCTCCTCCCTTGGGGGCTTTGGTGGGTCTGGCTACTTCTCTAGCTCCTTTGCAGGCTGTGCTTTCTCCATCGTTCCGTGGGTCTGGGCCCGGCCTCTGCACCTTCTCCAGGGGACCTCTGCATGTCCAGCCACCTGGTACTCATCTCCACTTGGATGCTCTACAGGTGTTCCAAACTCCCGTGTTCAACAGTAAACCAGAAACACAAAACCAGCCTTAGTGGATCCCTGGCCCGCATCCCTCTGCCAGTCAGTCACCAGGTCCCGTGGCTTCTGCCCCTTACATCTCTACCAATCCAGCCACCTTTTTCCACCTCCAGCCTGGGCCTGGCCACCATCGCCTCTCACCTGGACCTCTGCAGGAGCGTCCTAAGAGGTCACCCCACCTCCATTCTGATCACCTTCCAGCCCATCCTCCACACCTTGCCCAGAAATGCACCCTCATGGCTCCTATGGCTCCTACAGCACCCGTGCCCCGTGCCTCCCCCCCACACTCCTGTAGCCTCTGTGCCAGGCTCTCTCTCCCACTGCGTCTTGGCAGGTGCTGTTGCCTCAGCCCTCAGCGACCTTCCTCAGGGCTCCTCCTGACGTCCCTTACTCTGGGAAGCCTTCTGGGTGTTCTTCGCACCCAAGCCTGGGTCAGGATTCCCCCTGCAGGAGCTGCCACCGCAGCACGCAGCGCGTTGAATGGCAAGCACTTCACTGTCTCCATCGAGCAGAGAGGCCATGCCTGGCCACAGCAAGGCCTACGGCAAACTAGGTGCCCAGGAATCGCTTGTTGATGGAATCGTTTGTTTGATTCAGGGGAGACTTTAGGACAAGAGGCAAGAAAAGAGAGGGCTTCCCCACACCTGGGCCTCCAAGGCAATGGGGCAGGGCAGGTCCCAGGGCCTGGGGATGGAGCAGGAAGTCTCGGTTGGGGTGGTTGAGGTGGTTGGAGTGCTGGCCCTGGGGTCAGCGTCAAGGTTGCCCTGCACCTGTGCTGGCTGCAGAATGGCAGTCCTTTCCCAGGTGCTTGTCCTGTGGAAGTTTCCCTTCCCAGGAGACACCGAGAAGCAGCAGAGAAGGCCTCTGCACCCGGGGTGGGCCAAGGCTGCCTGTCAGCGCCCACCAGCATCTTGAGTGACAGTTCTGGGCCTGAATGAACTGGCTGCAAACACATATGACAGGATCTCACCCCAGTTCATGGCCATGCCAGGGAGACGGATGCTATTCCTGGAGTCTGAGCACAGCCCCAAGTGGAGATCTCTGAAGACTTTTCTACCTCAAAAAGTCATAGGCATTTTGCTTTGTACCCTATACTATATCTTTGCATGTTTTAATATCAAAATAATGCTGTCCACCACTTGCCATTGGACAAAAGCGGACACTCTGGGCCTTAGCTGTTCTTGCCCCTCTTCCTGGGTTAGGAAAGAGTACGGGACCAGGGCCTGGGCCCAGGTTCTGCCCTGCAGACTAAGGCAGAGCCGTTCTTAAAATGGGGTGGTAAGCCTGCCACGCCTGGCCTTGAGACAGTGGCCACCATTAAATGGAGCAGTGGGTGTGAAAACTAATGATTCACACATGGAACTTGAGATGCCAGCTGGATGCCTAGGGCTGGGCTCCTCTCCAGGCCCCTCCTGGGACAGGAGAGAGCAGTGAGGCAGACACCCCCAGCCCGGCCCCCGCCCAGCTTCCGGGGAGCAACGCAGGGCTTGGGGGTCCAGGTAGAAGCTGCCCCTGCCCGCGGGCTGGAGCAAAGCGTGAGCTCACCCTCTGGCCCAGCAGAGCGAGGGGGCAGGAGACGTAATTAAAATGCCAGAGGTTAGGAGGTGAAGTTAGGATGGAAAGAATGAAGCCCCAGCGCTGCCGCTCACTCTCTTAGGCTGCGTCTCCCACCCTGCTCCCTCTGCCAAGCCCACATTTGATTTTTATTTCGGGAGCCGCCAGCACAGCACTTGGAGGGAGCGGAGAAACCTCACTCCTGCTTACCCTGCCACGTCTGGAGCTGGGGCCACGTGGAGGAGGGGGGTCCTGGGACCCAGAGGAAGAGCCCACAGGGCCCCCACCCCAGCACCCAATATCCTCAGGCATTGGATGGGGCAGGGAGAGGGCTTGGGAGGCAAGGAAGGGGGACTCCGAAAAAGACGAAGGCCATTCCTCGTTGTTCTCATGGGCCTTTGCCCCTTCGCGCTCTGAGGCTGAAGAGAAACCACCAGCCTCTTTCCTGCTCCCTCACTCCAGATCCCCAACCCTCCCCGCATACTGGGGCCTTCCAGTGCCCATGGGCATGTACACATATGTAGAAGGGTTTGCTGTGTGACCCTGGGAAAGTCACTACCCTCTGTGGACCATGGTCTTCTCATCTATGAAATGGGTACGTTGGTAAGATAAGCAGTTTCAACGTGGGCTCTGCAGAGGTGTGCAAGGCCTGGGCCCTGCCTTCTCAGGTCATCCTCTCCTGAGCACTTCTCTATCTCACCCTTCCAGGGACTGGGGAGGTGGAGGCAGCTGCTGGCCCAGCCCCTGAAGAGCCTGAGCCCCCCCCCCACCCCCCGCGCCCTCCACACATACACTGCAGACGGGAGCCGGGGGCCAACTCACATTTTCCTGCTCTCTGGCTTTCTCCTCTGCCCATAATGCAGTCCAGATGGTTTCCCCATCGGAAAGCAGAGGCAGCAGATTCCAGAGGGAAAGCGGTTGGGCTCCACTCTGGGCTCCTCTTTCCCTCAGACTGGAGAAGGGGCCGGGGGTGAGGGACTCTGGTCTGAAAAAATGGAATGGGGGTGGCTCCAGCTCCACAAGAGGAGGGTGGAGAGCTCTCTGGAAGCACCTCACTGCCAATTAGGGGCTGGGGCCAGTGGGAAAGGCTGGAGGCTGTGGTGCAGAGGCAGGGGTGCAGCCCAAAAGACCCCCGAATTCCTTCCAGGCTCTCTACCTGCTGGAACAACCTCACCCAGGAGCTGCTCAGGGGCTCCCAGATTCTGAGGTGGAGGGGAGGAAGCTTTCCTGTGTTTCCAGTGTTGGGGAAAGCGTCAGACACAACTGAGTTCAAATCCCAGCCCTGCCACTTACTTAGAGGCTACACAACCTTGAATGAGATGCCTGACTTCCTGGAGCCTCAGCCTCCTCCCCTATGAAATGGGATGGCTAGTGCTGACCTTGGGGTGCTTGCGAAGGGGACATGGGATAACATACAGAAAAGGCTTCTCATGGTCAGGGTATTCAGGAAATGCCTCGGGTTGCCTGGGGAACCCTCCTAGCACAAAGGTCGCCTCCCCCTTAGGCAAAAGCCCTGCATGGTGAGGAAGCTTGTCCCTCCTGGTCTGACTCAGACTCCTCCTGCTGTAGCTTCCCAATGGTTCTTTCGAGGACCCCCAGGGGACCTTAAATCACCCTTCAGAGACTATTCTGGGGACAAGCCCGGAGGGTGGGGGCTATGGGCCCGAGACTCACCCCAAGCCCAGTCCTACCTCCTCCCTGGCCCGGCCCCTCCACCACAGACAGCAGGACAGCAGGACTTCCTGCCCTGGGCCTGCAGAGCCACGTAGGAGCAACGGGGCTGGGGGAGCCGAGCAGGGGGGCAGCCTCTCACTGGCCAGGCCCCGCCTGCCCTTCCACTTCCCTGCCAGGACAGCCTCCCAGCCACTCGCCCTCTCCGCCTCAGCTGTACCAAGGGGAGCGCTTAGATTTTTCCACCAGAAGAGCCAAGAGCAAAATGAGAAACAAATCCAGCCTTGCCTGCCCCCGTGGTGAATGGAGGGTAGGGGAGAGCAAGCCCCCAGCCCGTCCCCACTCCCACCCCTAGGCTCCAGGACCCAGGGGCAAAAAGCTCAGCCAGGCGGGGAAAGCCTGGGGCTCCCACCCCAGGCCTGGACCACTTGAGCAAAGAAGGCCACGGCCCCACTGCCCCACTCCAGGTCCTGGGGTGGAGGGGCAGAGTCGGGCAGGGATGCAGCCACTGCTCTCTAGATAAAGATATGGGACCCCCACAGCCCGTCCCACTTAGTAAGCCCCCTTCCCTCTTGCTGGGCCCTCTCCCTCACCGGGCCCCTCCCTGGCAGAGCCCCCATCCCCCACCACAGCGCATCCCTTCTCTACTCCTCCCACACCGCAGGGCTGCCCCCTTCCCCTCCACCTTGTCTCCAGCCCCTCCACAGGGAGGCAGGCAGTTTCCCACCATGTTCCCAAACCCCTGGCAAGCCAGCCTGGCAGGGACGGCCCCCCAGGCTTGAGGCCCCACTCTCCTGCCCCGCCACCCACCTACCCCATCTCCCTGTGCCACCCCCACCTCCCGCTTGCTGCATCCCCTTCCCATGGGCCCACTACACACTCGGGTGTCCCCCACCCCTCAGCTCCCAGGCCCCACATCACTTTTCGGGCTCCCTCCTCCCCGTCCAGGCACATGTCTTATACGCGCCGCTCAGCCTGCTCCACGGCGGCGCCCAGGGATAAGGGCAAACTGGAGCTGGACCTGCTGCACGGCTTCAAGGGGACTTCCCTGTGCTCTGTGGAATTCTCTCTGAATGAAGACAAAGATGACGCCAGCCAGGCCTCTACGACCTGTCGCCCACAACGTCCACTATTCAACAAAACCTGCGGGGCAGCTCTCTTCCTCCTCCTCTTCCTCCTCTTCTCCCTCTCCTTCTCCATCTCTTTGTCCTCCCACTTCTTTCTCCTCCTCTTCTTCCCCTCCTCTTCCTCCTTTTTCTTCTTCTCTTCCCTTCCCTTCAAAAACAATTCAGTCCAGAAGACTTTAGCCAGGGCCAAGCAAGGCAGGTGTCCCAGGGGTGGGGGAGGGGAGCGCAGGTGACGTCAGGAGAGTGTCTCTGATGAGGGGCAGCGGAGCAGAGAGAGCAAAAGTCAAAGGAGCGCGGCCTGGGGTGGGGGTCAGAGCCCAAGCAAGGTAAGGAGGGTGCCCACCTTGGCCAGGGAGAGTGAGTCATGAGCCAGATGAACAGGGCATCTGCCCAGGGCGGCGGACAAGCACCAAGAAGTGGAGTCCACGGGGGAGGAGGAGTGGGGCTGGACATCTAGGGGGAGCTTGGGTGGGATGCGAGAGCCCGGGGTGGGGAGCAGCATCCTTGTGGGGTGGCCTCAGGCGGGGTGTTAGAGCCCACGCGGGCTGAGGACCACTTTGGTGTGGGGAAGAGACCGGTTTCTCCTCGGTACACTGATTACATCCAGTGGGACTGGCCCAAAAAGCGCATATGACACCCAGTAAGTAAAAGTGAGCCAGGTTTCTCACTGTTGGCCAAGAGTGTTGTAGACATGGAAAAGAAAAAACAACAGTGAACCCTGTGGCGTTCCCACCTGCGATCCTCTGCACCTGGATTGGAACTGAAGGCATTGGTGAGAACTCATGATTTTCAAAATAGACATAGAAATAAATATCGATGCAAATGGAGAATCTTTGTGTTCGTGTGTATGTGTCAATGTATGCGCATGTGTGGATATACATGCATGCACTTCCCAGCTTCGTCCACGGAGAGGGCTGGGAGCAGTGACGCCTTCATAGCGATGAGTGTATGTAGCTCCCAACGCTGAATTTCTAAATCCCATTGTCCACTAGCAAAACCAGGGCTCCTTGGAGGAATGGCTGATGACAGGGCTAGGGCAGGGAAAATAAAAGACACACCTGAATCGTCTTGTGCCAGAAAATAAAGAAGTGCTCTGAAATGATTGAACGGAGTAACCACAGGACCCAGCAATTCGATTTCGAAGGATACCCAAGAGAAATGAAAACAGATGTCCACACAGAAACGTGTACAGGCATACCCTGCTTCAGTGCATGTCCCTTTATTGCGCTTCACAGATACTGCCCTTTTTACAAATTTAAAGTTTATGACAGCCCGGCACCGGGCAAGTCGTTTCTCCAACAGCATGTGTTCATTTTGTGCCTCTGTGTCGCGTTTTGGTGATTCTTGCAATATTTCAAACTTTTTCATTATTATTGTATCTGTCATGGTGATCTGTGATCAGTGATCTTTGATATTAAATATTGTATTTATTTTGGGGTGTCACGAACCATGCCCATAGAAGACAGGGAACTTAATCAATGTTGTGTGTGTTCTGGCCACTCCATCCCTATCTCTCTACCTTTCCTGGGGCCTAACCACTCCCTGAGACACAATATTGAAATCAGGCCAGCTCATAACCCTACAATGACCTCGAAGTGTTCAAGTAAAAGGAAGAGTCCCACATCTCACTTTAAACCAAAACTAGAAATGATTAAGCTTAGTGAGGAAGGCATGTCAAAAGCCAGACGAGCCTAAAGCTAGGCCTCTTGCATCAGTTAGCCAAGTTGTGAATGCAAAGGAAAAGTTCCTGAAAGGAATTAAAAGTGCTACTCCAGTGAACACGTGAATGATTAGAAAGTGAGACAGCCTTTTTGCTGATACGGAGAAAGTTTCAGTGGTCTGGACGGAAGATCAAACCAGTCACGATGTTCCCTTAAGCCAAAGCCTAATCCAGAGCAAGGCCCTAACTCTCTTCAATTCTAGGAAGTCTGAGAGAGGTGTGGAAGCTGCAGAAGAAAAGTTGGAAGCTAGCAGAGGTTGGTTCACGAGGTTCAAGGAAAGAAGCTGTCCCTCTAATATCAAAGTGCAAGGTGAAACAGCAGGTGCTGATGGAGAAGCTGCAGCAAGTTATCTAGAAAAATCCAGCTAAGATAATTGATGAAGGTGGCCACACTAAACAACAGATTTTTTAAATTTGTTTTGAAATGGAATTTCACTCTGCTACCCAGGCTAGAGTACAGAGACACAATCATAGCTCACTGCCACTGCCAACTCCTGGGCTCAAGCGATCCTCCTGCCTCTGTCTCCTGAGTAGCTGGGACTACAAGCATGCATCACCATTCCCAGCTAATTTTTTAATTTTTTGTGGAGATGGGGTCTTGCCATGTTGCCCAGGCTAGTCTTGAACTCATGGCCTCAAGCAATCCTCATGCCTTAGGCCTCCCAAAGCGGTGGGATTACAGGCATGAGCCACCATACCTCACCCAGATTTTCAATGTAGAAGAAAGAGCCTTACATTGGAAGAAAATGACATCTAGGACTTTCATAGCAAGAGAAAAGTCAATACATCCCTTCAAAGCTTCAAAGGACAGGCTGACTCTGTTGTTAGGGGCTAATGCAGCTGGTGACTTTAATTTGAAGCCAATGCTCATTTACCATTCTGAAAACCCTGGAGCCCTTAAGAATTATACTAAATCTACTCTGCCTGTTTTGTATAAATGGAACAACAAAGCCTGGATGACCACATCTGTTTATAGCATGGTTTACTGAATGTTTTAAGCCCACAGTTGAGACCTCACTGCTCAGAAAAAAAAATTCCTTTCAAAACATTACTGCTCATTGACAATGCACCTGGTCACCCAAGAGCTCTGATGGAGACGTACAAGGAGATTAATGTTGTTTTCATGCCTGCTAACATAACATTCTTAAGCCCTTGGATCAAGGAGTAATTTTGACTTTCAAGTCTTATTATTTAAGAAATGCATTTCATAAAGCTATAACTGTCATAGATAGTGATTCCTCTGATAGATCTGGGCAAGGCAAATTGAAAATCTTCTGGAAAGGATTCACCATTCTAGATGCCATTAAAAACATTTGTGATTCATGGAAGGATGTCAAAACATCAACATTAACCGGAGTTTGGAAGGAGTTGATTCCACCCCTCACAGAAGACTTTGAGGGGTTCAGGACTCCAGTGGAGGAAGTAACTGCAGGGGAAATAGCAAGAGAACTAGAATCAGAGGAGTGGAGCCTGAAGATGCAGCTGAATTGCTATAATCTCACAGTAAAGCTTGAACGAATGAGGCTTTTTATGGATGAGCAAAGACAGTGGTTTTTTGAGATGGAATCTATTCCCGGTGAAGATGCCGTGAACATTGGTGAAATGACAACAAAGGATTTAGAATAGCACATCAACTTTATTGATAAAGCAGTGACAGGGTTTGAGAGGATGGACTCCAGTTTTGAAAGAAGTTCTACTCTGGATACAATGCTATCAAACAGCATCACATGCTACAGAGAAATCTTTCATGAAAGGAAGTCAATCCCATTGGCAAACTTCATTCTTGTCTTATTTTAAGAAATTGTCAGGTGGCTATAATTAACATTAATTGATTGTACATTTCAGAATAGCTAGAAGAGAATAATTTGAATGTTCCTAGAGTAAATATTTAAGGTGATAGGCATCTTAATTAACCTGATTTAACTATATGAATGTATCAAATTATCATATATATCCTGAAAATATTGGTATGTATATCTATTATGATGATATAGTTCTTTATTAAAATTTTCAAAAAAAAAAAAAGAAATTGTCACAGCCACCCCAGCCTTCAGCAAGCCATCAACCTGGAGGCAGAACCCTCCACCAGCAAAAAGGTTATGGCTTGCTGAAGGCTCAGATGATCATTCGCATTTTTTAGCAGTAAAGAATTTTTAAATTAAGGTATGTGCATTTTATAGACATAATGCTATTGCACACTTAACAGACTATAGAATAGTGTAAACATAACTTTTATATGTACTGGGCAACCAAAAAATTGGTGTGACTCACTTCATTGCTATATTGACCTTATTGCAGTGATCTGAAACCAAACCCGCAATATCTCTGAGGTGTGTCTGTACATGAATGTTTATAACATTATTATTATTATTATTATTATTTTTAGAGAGAGGGTCTCACTTTGTTGCAATGGCCCTGTCATAGCTCACTGTAACCTTGAATTCCTGGGCTCAAGCGATCCTCCCACCTTAACCTCCTGAGTAGCTGGGACTACAGATGTGCACCGCTGTGCCCAGCTAATTTTTTTTTTGTGGAGACAAAGTCTCGCTGTGTTACCCAGGCTGGTCTCAAAGTCCCAGCCTCAAGCAATCCTACCATCTTGGCCTCCCAGGTGCTAGGATTACAGGGGTGATCCACTGCGCTCAGCCATCATTATTCATGATAACCAAAAGTTAGAAACAAGCCAAGTGTCGAGCACCTGATGAATTAAATAGATAAACAAAATGTGGTATAGCCGTACAATGGAGTATTATTCGGCCATGAAACAAACAAAGTAGTTATATTATACATGCTATAGCCTGGATGAGCCTCAAAAACATTATACTAAGTGAAAGACACCAGTCACCAAAGAGCAGGTATTGTATGACTCCATTTATAGGAAATATGCAGAATAGGGAAAAATATGCAGAATAGGGAAATCTAGAGAGACAGAAAGCAGGGGTTGCCAGGGGCCGAAGTGGCGGCAGGAAGATGGGGGATGACAGCTAAAGGTTATGAGGCTTATTTTTGCGGTAATAGAAGTGTTCTAAAATTGACCATGGTGATGGTGGCGCGTATCTGCAAATATGCCAAAAACCATTGAATTGTACACTTTAAATGGGTATTTTGTATCATATGTGAATTATACCTCAATAAAGCTGTTTTTTTATTATTATTATTTAAAGAAGAGCTCAATGGAGACATGTGTCAAAAGAATACCGAAGCCAGCTAGAGGGGGCTTCCATTGGCTGGATCTGGACAATTTGAGCATCAAAACACGTAATGATATCAATGGATTTTAACTTACTGGATAAAATAGGAAGCCATGCCTCTATACTGTTATAAATAAATGAATACGTAGAAAGTATGGGATAGTTACATATTCTCAAAGCACCTCCCCACAAACTACTATTAGCTAGAAAGAGAAAATGAGAACTTTACAGTGGAAAAGCTGGCAAACACCACTTCATCAAGTGATCAAAGTGAACATAAATAGTAATGGGGTGAATTAAAATCAGGGACCACCTATAGCATGTGGTGAGAAAGACACAGCGTCACTTCCGTGATAGCCCTGCACACAATGCATGACCTAATCATGAAGAAACATTGAGCAAGCCCAAATTATTCTACAAAAAAACCCAGCTTAGAATCTATAAAAGTGTCTTTGAAGTTAAGAACTATAAACTTGAAGATATATGAAGACGTTACCGGCAGAAAGTCTCTGAGAGGAAACACAGGGAAGAAAAAGACTAAAAACAGGACAGAGCCACAGTGACTCATGGGATAATATCAAGTGCTCTAACATACTTATAGTTGAAGTCCAGAAAGAGAGGAGAGACAGGAAAACAGAAAAATATTTGAAGAAATAATGACCAAAAGTTTTCCAAGTTTGATAAAAACTAGAAACCCAAATATTATGTCCAAGAATCTCAATACCATCTATAAAGACACAAAATGACAGCAAAGTTCATTACAATCAAATTGCTGAAAATCTATGACAATGAGAAAATCTTAAAAGAGGCCAGAAGTGGCTGGGTGTGATGGCTCATGCCTGGAATCCCCACACTTTGGGAGGCTGAGGTGGGAGGATCCCTTGAGCCCAGGAGTTTGAGGTTGCAGTGAGCTACAAGGACACCACTGCACTCTAACCCCGGTGACAGAGGAAGACCATGTCTCAAAAAAACAAAAACAAAAACTCAGGGGTGGCAGAGGAAGAAAGGGACATTACATACAGAGGAACAAGATGAAAATGGTCATAGACTTATTGTGAGAGACTATACAAGGCAGAAGATAATAGAATAGAATATTTTTCAGTTATTGGGTTAGGGTTAGTGTTAGGGCAAAAAAAGTACTATCAACCTCGATCTCTAAAACCAGTGAAAATATCTTGAAAATAAAGATGAAATAAAGACTCTTCACAGCACAAAAAGTGAGAGACTTCATCTTCAGTTGACCTGTACTGTAAGAAAGTTTTCCAGGCAGAAGGAACATGATACCAGATGGAAACTTGGCTCTACCCAAAGGAATACATAGAACTAGAAATGGAAAATACGCGGATAAATATAAAATATATTTTTCTCATCTAAAATTTTGTTTAAAAGATAATTGACTAATTGGAAAAAAAAGAATAACAATGTATCACGGAGTTTATAACATATGTAGAAATAAAATATATTAATATGAAAACAATGGCACAAAGCAAGGGAGGGAAAATGGAAACATACTATTTTAAGTTTCTAACTTTTACATGAAGTGACATAAAGTTACTTGGAGGACAATTGTGATAAATTAAAGATGCATATTATAAACCCTAGAGAGGGGGTTGGCAAACTTCTTCTGCGGAGGACCACATAGGAAATATTTCAGGCGTCGAAGGCCATAGAGTCTCTGCTGCAACTAATTCCGCTGTTGCAGCGTGAAAGCAGCTGTCGACAATACATAATGAGTGAACACGGCTGCGTTCCAATAAATTTTTATCTGTGGACTCTGAAATGTGGATTTTATACCATTTTCATACATCACAGAATAGTCTTCTTTGACATCATTTCAACTTTTATTTATTTATTTTTAATTTTTTTTTTTGTTTTGCAGAGGCTCTAGCTCAGCAAAATCATTTCAACTTTTAAAAAATGTAAAAACTATTTTTATTAATAACAAATCTCCCAGGCAGAAGAATTTCAAATAATTTATGTAGGGACTCTGCCCTCCAGCAGTGGAACATGACTCCCTACTCCTCACATGTGGGCTGGCAGACCGACTTCCTTCCACAGAGTACAGTATGGAAAGGGAGGAAAATGAGTAACTTTAGAGAAGGCTGACAAACACTAACCTCAGCCAGATGATCAAGGTCAATGTCGGCAATGATAAGTCAGGTTGATAGGATGTACTGTTGATATGACGTGAGGATGGCACTTTTACTTCTGTAGTCTTCCTTTAAAAAACCCAACTCCAGTTTAAGCATGAGAAAAACATTAGACAAATCCCAATAGAGGGACAGGCTACAAAATATCTGAGCAGTATACCTCAAAACTGTCAAAGTCGGAAAGAAAGAAAAGGAAAGGAAGGAGGAAGGAAGGAAGGAAAGGGAAGGAAGGAAAGAAAGAAAGAAAGAGAAAGAGAGAGAGAAAGAAAGAAAGAAAGAAAGAAAGAAAGAAAGAAAGAAAGAAAAGAAAGAAAAAGAAAGAAAGAAAGAAAGAAAGAAAGAAAGAAAGAAAGAAAGAAAGAAAGAAAGAAAGAAAGAAAAAAAGAAAGAAAGAAAAGAAAAGAAAAGAAAAGAAGAAAGAAAGAAAGAAGGAAGGAAGGGAGGGAGGGAGGACATCTGAGAAGCCGGGAGAGACATGACGACTAAATCCACGTGCTCTCCTGGATGGGATCCTGTATCGGAAAAAGCACAGTAGGTAAAAACTAAGGAAACCTCCCAAGCACCGTTGACAGACGAGTGGCATGCACATACAATGGAATGTTAGTCGGCTTAAAAAAGAAGGAAATTCTGACACATGCTACAACATGGATGAACCTTAGAGACATGCTAAGTAACATAAACTAGTCACAAAACAACAAATACCGTACGATTCCACTTATATGAGGTGCCTAGAATATCTAGAGAAATAGAAAGTAGAATGATAGTTGCCAGGAGCTAAAGGAGAAAATGGGGAGTTGTTTAATGGGTATAGAGTTTCAGTTGTGCAAGATAAAAAAGTTCTGGAGAACTTTTTACGACGATGTGAGTATACTTAATCTACTGTACTCTATACTTAAAAATAGTTAAGATGGTAAATTTTATGTTAAGTGTATTTTACCACGGTAAAAAAATACTAAGGAAATCTGAATAGAGTGTGGACTTTAGTTAATCATAATGTATTAATATCAGTATTGGTCCATGAATTGTAACAAATGGATTATACTAATGTAAGATGCTGATAATAGGAAAAATATGAAAATGTGTACTATTTTTATGATTTTCTGTAAATCTAAAATTGTTCTAAAAATAAAGTTTATTACTGAAAAAAACAACATTTGTACCTCATGGGCCGTATGCTGACCACTGTCCTAGAGCGACCACTAAAAAAATTTTGAAAGCAGTGTAGATGATGAGACATTAGTAAAGATAAAATAGACATTTTAAAATAGTCAATTAATTCAAAAGAAGGCAGGAAAAGAGAAGAAAGAAATAAAGAATACATGGGACTAAGAGAAAACAAATAGCAAGACGGTAGATTTAAGCCTCACCATGTTGATAATTACATCGAAAGTAAATTATCAACGGGTGCTGTGCGCACTGCCCAGGGGATGGGCACACTTGTAGCTCTGACTCGGGCGGTGCAAAGGCAATTTTTGTAACCAAAGGGCTTGTACTCCCATAATACTCTGAATTTTTTTTTTAGGTAAATTATCTGAATGCTCTGAAACGGAGAATGCCAGATTGGATAAAACAAAACAAAATACAAGACCCAACTATATGCCATCTTTAAGACATAAGACTTCCACCTAATAATTCTTCAGAAATGATGGAAACCAAGAGATAATGAAATGATATATTTGAAGTGCTTTAAAATAACTGACAAACTAGAACAAGTAAAAATGTCCTTTAAAAAATGAAGAAGCTGGGCGCAATGGCACGCACCTATAGTCCCTGCTACTTGGGAGGCTGAGGCGGGAGAATTGCTTGAGCTCAGGAGTTCAAGGCCAGGTTGGGTGACGAGACTCTGACTTTTCAGGGTTTTTTTGTTTGTTTGTTTTGGAGACTAGGTCTTGCCCAGGCTGTCGCCCAGGCTGGAGTGCAGTGGCACAATCATTGCTGTGAACTACCGCTGCACTCCAGCTTTGAATTCCTGGGCTCAAGGGATCCTTCTACCTCAGCCTCTCAAGTAGCTGGGACTACAGGTGTGAGCTACTGTGCTGGGCTGATTTTCTTTTTTGTTAAGCGACAGGGTCTCACTATGTTTCCCAGGCCGGTCTCCAACCCCTGGGCTCATGTGATCCTCCTGCTCTGGCCTTCTAAAGTGTGAGGATTACGGGTGTGAGCCACTGCACCAGGTGGAGACACTGACTCTTAATAAAGAAAGAAAGATGGCCGGGTGTGGTGGCTCATGCCTACAATCCTAGCACTCTGGGAGGCCAAAGTGGAGGATTGCTTGAGGGCAGGAGTTCGAGACCAGCCTGAGTGAGACCCTGTCTCTACTAAAAATAGAAAAAATTAGCTGAACAACTAAAAATAGAAACAAAAATCAACCAGGCATGGTGGCAAGCACCTGTAGTCCCAGTTACTCGGGAGGCTGAGGCAGGAGGATCACTTGAGCCCAGGAGTTTGAGGTTGCTGTGAGCTAGGCTGACACCACGGCACTCTAGCCTGGGCAACAGAGTGAGACTCTGTCTCAAAAAAAACAGAAAGAAAGAAGGAAGGAAAGAAGAAAGAAAGAAAGAAATGAAAAGATGATGAAGATTCCAGTTTGGAAACTTGTCACTCCATCAACAAGTGAAAAGCTGAACCAACTGAAAAATCCACAGCTTCTTCTTGGATCCATCACAGAGCAAACTGCTTCCGTCAAAATTGCAGAGACAGACAGGAGGATATGGAAAATCATAACTTACCAGAGCAGAAACTTCCATGGGAACCATTGCCCCGGGGTGGGGGGTGGGGGAGAAGATCTGAACTGTAATTGACTAATTATTAGAGGCTCAAATTTGAGAGTTAAAAATTCCAGGGGGTTCTGTAGTGATGGGCCTTGCTAAGAAAAAAATTCCAGGGGACCTAGCGGGAGCGGGAGGCTCACACCACACTTTTGTGAGTTTTCCTCACCTCCAGGGGGCTGACCAGATTCTCACAGTGAATATCAGAGAAAAATCCCCCCTCTTGCTTCTGACAGGGGGAGAAGAAAAAGGATCATTTTGACACACGTTAGAGTGTTTTGCTCTTCTTAACAATGCCTGCCCTCAGGAGAAACTATTTTACCAGAACCTAAACTATAGGAGTTTTGTTTTCACAGCCTAACTAACTTGGGGGAATGGAAACACCAAAGTCCAGCGCCCCCCAGCCATCCTGTCCCACCTAAAGGGACAGGGGGAGGGTGGGACTGAGAAGCACTTGTGAAGTTCATAGTCCAGAGTCACAGGCTTATTAAAAGATTGAGACTTAATTATAGGACTAGAGAGCACCTTACCTCCCCTGCACTCTACTGCCACATTACTAAAGACCACATTGCTAAAGAAATTGCAGTTTCTTTTACCTAGTGCATCCATCATGTCTGGCTATCAGAAAAATTTCCAAGGCATACTAAAAGACAACACAGTTCAAAGATACAGAGTAAGCATCAGAACCAGACCCAGATATGGCAGGAATGTTGGAATGATCAAGCTAGGAATTTTAAGTACCTATGATTAATATGCTAAGGGCTCTAATGGATAAAGCAGACACTATGCAAGAATAAAAAATGTCGGCAGATAGATGGAAATTCTAAGAATCAAAAAGAAATGCTAGAGGTCAAAAATACTGTAACATAACTAACAAATGCCTTTGATGGGCTCATAGGCTGGAGACAGCTGACAAGAGAATGAGCTTGAAGATATGTCAATAGAAACTTCCAAAACAGAAGATAAAAGAGAAAGAAGACTGGAAAAAACAAAAAATACAATCAGCAACCAAAAATGGAATATCTAAGAACTCTGGGACAACTACAAAGAGTGTAACATACACATCACAGGAATACCAGAAGGGGAAGAAATAAAGGACCAGAAGAAATATTTGAAGCAATAATGACTGAGAATTTCTCCAAATTAAAGTCAGATACCAAACTATAGATCCAAAAAGGATCGGAGAATACCAGGCAGGATAAATGCACAGAAAACTACAGCTAGGCATATCATATTCAAAGTGCAGAAAATCAAAGATAAAGAAAAAATCTTGGAAGAAACCAGAGGGAAAAAATTACCTTACTATAGAGGAGCAAAGATAACAATTACATCTGACTTCTCAGAAACCACGCGAGGAATAGAGTGGAGTAAAATAAAGTCATATGCCACATAACAATGTTTTAGTCAATGATGGACTATATATGCAGTGGTGGTCCACTAAGATTATAATACTGTATTTTTACTGTACCTTTTCTGTGTTTAGATACACAAATACTATTGTGTCACAGTTGCCTACAGTATTCAGTATAGTAACATGCTGTGTAGGTTTGTAGCCTAGGAGCAATAGGCTACACCACACAGCCTAGGTGTGTTATAGGCTACCGTTCAGGTTAGGGTAAGTACACTCAATGATGTTCCTTGATTAAATCACCTGATGACTCATTTCTCAGAAAGTATTCCTGTAGTTAACTGATGCATAACTGTTCAAAGTGTTGAGAGAGAAAAACCATCAACCTAAAATTCTGTACCTGTGAAATTATTCTTCAAAAGTGAAGAAAAATAAAATTTCTTCAACAAACAAAAATTGGGAGAATTTGTTCCCAATAGATCTGCCTGGCAAAAAATGTTAAAAGAAGTTCTTCAGAGAGAAGAAAACTTAAATAGGTTAGAAATCTGAACCCATTTAAAGAAAGGAAGAGCATCAGAGAAGAAATAAGTGAAGGTGAAATAAAAATTTTTATTTTTCTTATTCTTAATTGATCGAAAAATAATGATTTGTTCAAACCAACAATGTCAATAATGGTGTTCAATTATGTATGCATGCATGTGTGTGTATGCTTATGTATAAGTGAAATGAGTGACGGCAATGATACAAGGGATGGGAGGGAGGAATTGGGATTATTTTGTTATTATAAGGCACTGGCACTACTTGTAAAGTGGTATAGTGTTATTTGAAAATGGACATGAGCTAGTCATACACGTATGTAGAAAACTCTAGGACAACCACTAAAAAAAGAAGTTTAACTAACAAACTAAGAAAGGAGAGAAAATAGAACCATATAAAATGTTCAATTAAAACCACAAAAGGCAGAAAAAGAGTGGAAAACAAAAATAGGAGTAAAGAACAAGGGCAATGAATAGAAACCAACAAATATGATAAATATTAATCCAACTAGATCAATAATCCCTTTAAACATCAGTGGTCTAAACATACCAATTAAAAAAGATTGTCAGAATGCATAAACAAATGTGACCTAACTTTATGTTGTTTACCAGAAATCCACTTCAAATATAAGGACACCTAGATTAAAAGTAAATAGATGGAAAATATATACCACGCTAATACTAACCAAAAGAAAGAAGTAGCTATATGAATTTCAGACAAAGCAGATTTCAGAACAAGGAAAATTATCAGGGATAAAGAGGGCCATTACACAATGGCAAAAGGATCAATTCTCCAAGAAGACACAACAATCCTTAATGTGTATGCACCTAGCAAAAGCATAAAAATACATGGGGCAAAAACTGATAGAAGTTGTCAAACCTGAATAATAGAGAGGGAGACTCTCTTAAAGAAATGATATTTATTCAGGAGCACCTTTGCAATGGGAATACGTGTGCCATAGAAAACCATGTGTGCATTCAGGGAGGCTGAGGCAAGGAGAAATTTTCAAAGGCAAAAGGAGGAAGATTACGTAAGTTGTTTTGAATCAATTAACCTTTGCTACAGGGATCAATGACAAGGTGGCATCAGTATAAGGTTGGACAGGCACTTGCTAGGCAGATGTCTTGAAGAAGTCTTTTCTGTGTAAGTTTGAGGTGGACTTTGTGCATTGTGTGTCATTTAAAGAGTCTTTTGTGATGGTTTTTGTTATTAAGCATATGTGCATGAGAATCTTCCTGTCATAGACTTGCCAGGCTCCATTTGTCAGGGCTTTTTTTTTTTTTTTTTTTTTATAAATAGTAAAACTCTTTTGCCCTGGCTAGATTTAGTGCCATGGCGTAAGCCTAGTTCACAGCAACCTCAAACTCATGGGCTCAAGCAATCCTTCTGCCTCAGCCTTCCAAGTAGCTGGGACTACAGGCATGCGTCACCATGCCCGGCTAATTTTTTCCATATATATTTGTAGCTGTCCAATTAATTTCTTTCTATTTTTGGTAGAGACGGGGTCTCGCTCTTGCTCAGGCTGGTTTCGAACTCCTGAGCTCAACCAATCCGCCTGCCTCGGCCTCCCAGAGTGCTAGAATTACAGGCGTGAGCCACCGCGCCCGGCCCATTTGTCAGGGTTTTAACAAAAGTGACTCCATTTTGATTCTGACAACTTTCATAAAGTAAAAGGAAAATATAGATGGATCTATGATTATAGCTGGAGACTTCAACACCCCTGTATCATTAACAAATAGATCCAGTATCCATAAAATTAATAAGGACATAGTTGAACTCAACAACACCATCAATCAACTGGATAAAACTGACATCTATTGACTGCTTCATCTAACAACAGAAGAATACACATTCTTCTCAAGCTCACATGAAACATTCACCAAGACAGACTGCATTTCAGGACATAAAACACACCTTAATAAATTTAAAAGAATAGAAATCATACAATGGCTGCTGTCAGACCACAATGGAATTAAACTAGAAATGGAAAGATAGCTGAAAAATCCCCAAATACAAACACACTTCTAAATAACACAGGGGTCAAAGAGGAAATCTCAAGAGAAATTTAAAAATATTTTGAACTAAATGAAAATAAATATACAACTTATCAAAATTTGTGGGATGCAGTGAAAGCAGTGCTTGGAGGGAAGTTTACAGCATTGAGCATGTATGTTAGGAAAGAAGAAATATCTAAAATCAGTAACTTAAGCTTCCACCTTAGGAAACTAGAAAAAAGAAGTAAATTAATTCCAAAGTGAGCAGCAGAAGAAAAATAATAAAAATCAGAGCAGAAATCAATGAAATTGAAAACAAAAAATCAATAGAGAAAGTTAACAACAAAAGCTGGTTCTTCATAAAGATCAATAAAATCAATAAGCCTGTAGCCAGGTTAACTAAGAAAAAAAGAGGAAAAGCACAAATTATTAATATCAGAAATGAGAGAAGGGACACGACTACAGATTTCATAGACATTAAAAGGATAATAAAGGCATATTATGAACAACTCTAAGCCCACAAATTTGATAAGCTAGATGGAATGAACCAATTCCTTGAAAGGTATAATCTGCCAAAACTCAAAAAAGAAGAAATAGACAATTTGAATAGAACTATATTAAAGAAATTGAATCAATATTTAATAATCTTCCAAAACAGAAAAAATAAGGCCCAGGTGGGTTCACTGGCGAATTCTACCAAACATTTAAGGTAGAAATTATTCACATTCTCTGCAATCTCTTCCAGGAGATAGAAACAGAGGAAATACTTACTACTTCATTCTATGAGGCCATCATTATCCCAATACCAAAACTAGACAAAGATATTACCAGAAAGAAAACTACAGACCAGGCTGGGCATGTTGGCTCACGCCTATAATTCTAGCACTCTGGGAGGCCGAGGCGGGAGGATTGCTAGAGGTCAGGAGTTCGAGACTAGCCTGAGCAGGAGCAAGACCCCATCTCTACTAAAAATAGAAAGAAATTAGCCAGACAACTAAAAATATATAGAAAAAAATTGGCCGGGCATGGTGGCAAGCACCTGTAGTCCCCCCTACTCGGGAGGCTGAGGCAGGAGGATCACTTGAGCCCAGGAGTTTGAGGTTGCTGTGAGCTAGGCTGACATTATGGCACTCCAGACTGGGCAACAGAGTGAGACTTTGTTTCAAAAAAAAAAAAAAAAGAAAAAAAAACTACAGATCAATATCTCTTATGAACATAAACACAAAAATCCTCAACAAAAGATTAGGAAATCAAATCCAACCACGTATAAAAACAATTACATGCCATGATCAAGTGGGATTTATCCCAGGTTTGCAAGGCTGGTTCAACATTTGAAAATAAATTAATGTAATCTAATTTATCAAATCAACAGGCTAAAGAAGAAAAATCACATGATCATATCAATAGATACAGAAAAAGCATTTGATGAATCCAACACCAATTCATGATAAAAATGCTCAGCAAACTAACGATAGAGAAAAACTTCCTTAATTTGATATAGAACAGCTACAAAAAACCCTGGAGATAACATTATACTCAATGGTGAGAAACAAGAAGATTTCTTGCTAAGATTAGGAACAAAGCAAGGATGTCCCTTTCTCCATTCATTTCCAAATATTATACTGACAGTTCTAGCTAATGCAATAAGACAAGAAAAAAATTAAAAGATATACTGATTGGGAAGGAAGAAATAAAACTGTCTTTGCTGTAGATGGCATGACTGTCTATGTAGAAAACCCAAAAAAATTGAAAAAAAAAAACCCCTCTTGGAACTAATAAGTGATTATAGCAAGTTCCAAGATACAAGGTTAATTTACAAAAGTAAATTGCTTTTCTATATATCAGCAATGAACAAGTGGAATTTGAAAATAAAAACACAATACCATACAAGACCATTTACATTAGAACCTCTCAAAATGAAATACTTAGGTATAAATCTAACAAAATATGTACAATACCTATATGAGGAAAATCACAAAACTCTGATGACAGAAATCAAAGAAGAACTATATAAATGGAGAGATATTCCATGTTCACGGATAGACTCAATATTGCCAAGACATTAGTTCTTCCCAGGTCAATCTATATATTCAATGCAATCTTAATAAAATTCCCAGAAAGTTATTTTGTGGATATTGCCAAACTGATACTAAAGTTTATGTGGAGAGGTAAAAAACCCAGACTAACCAACACAATATTGAAAGAGAAGAAAAAAATTAGAGAACTGACACTATATGACTTCAAGACTTACTATGAAGCTATATTAATCAAGACAGTGTGGTATTGGCAAAAGAATAGACAAACAGATCAATAGAACAGAATAGAGCGCCCAGAAACAGATTCACAAAAATATGGTCCACTGATATTTGATAAAGGAATAAGGGCAATATAATGAAGCAAAAATAGTCTTTTCAACCAATGATGCTAGGACATCTGGAAGTCCACATGCAAAAAACAAATGTAGACACAGACTTTACACCCTTAACAAAAATTAACTCAAAATAGACTATAGATCTAAATGTAAAATTCAAAACTATACATATTCAACTCATAGATGATAACATGGGAGAAAATCTAGATGACCTTGGGTATAGTGATGATTTTTTAGATAAAATATCAAAGGCATGATCCATGAAAGGAAGAATTAATATGATGGACTTAATTAAAATTTAAAACTTCTGCTCTGCAAAAGACACTGTAGACACTGTTAAGAGAATGAGAAGACAAGCTACAGACTGGGGGGAAATATTTGCAAAAGACATATCTGATAAAGAACTTACCCAAAATATACAAAGAACACTTAAAACTCAACAATAAGAAAACAAACAATCCAATTCAAAAGTGGGCAAAAGATCTGACCAGACACCTCACCAGAGAAGATATATAGATGTCAAATAAGCAGAAGAAAAGATGCTCAACTTCATATGTCATTAGGTAATTACAAATTAAAACAACAATGGGATAGCACTACCCACCTGTTAGAATGGCTCAAATCCAAAACACTTACAATGTTGGCAAGGATATGGAGCATGAACTCTCATTCACTGCTAGTGGGAATGCAAAATGGTACAGCCACTTTGAAAGACAATTTGTCAGTTTCTTACAAAACTAAACGTACTCTTACCATATGATCCAGCAATTGCGCTTTTTGGTATTTATCAAATTGAGCTGAAAACTTATGTCTACACAAAAACCTGCACATAAATGTTTATAGCAGCTTTATTCATTATTGTTAAAACTTCGAGGTAACCAAGATGTCTTTCTGTAGGTGAATAGATTAATAAGCTGTGCTGCATTTTATTTATTCAATGGAACATTATTTAGAGCTAAAAAGAAATGAACTTTCAGGCCATGAAAAGACATGAAGGAACCTTAAACGTGTATTAAGTGAAAGAAGCCAATCTGAAAAGGCTACATACTGTGTGATTCCCACTATATGATATTCTGTAAAAGGCACAACTATGGAGCCAGTAAAAGAATCAGCAGCTGCCAGGGGCTGGAGTCCAAGGGCAGGATCCATAGATAGAGCACAGAGGACTTTTAGGGCAGTGAAGCTATTCTATATGACAGTACAATGGTGGATACATGTCATATACATTTGTCAAAACCCATAGAATATACGACATCAAGAGTGAACCTTAATGTCAACTATGGACTTTCGGTGACAACAATGTGTCAATATAAGTTCATCTATTGCAGCAAATGCACCATTTTGATAGTGGAAAAGACTGTATGTGGGAGCAGGGCATATATGGGAAATCCCTGTGCTTTCCACTCAGTTTTGCTGTGAAGCTATTCACTACACATCCTACAGACTATTAAAGTGTTATACTATAATGACTCCATGTCAATAAATTTAAAATTTTGGATGAAATGATGGTCACATTTCTTGAAAAACACAACTTACCAAATGTTAGAGAAGACAATATAATCTTATATCTATTAGAAAAATTGTATCTGTAATTAAACATTTTCCCACAAAGAAAACTTCAAGTCCAGATGATTTGACTGCTAAATTCTTCCAGACGTTAAAG
The DNA here is from genome assembly GCA_963575035.1 of Avahi laniger. NCBI lineage: Eukaryota > Metazoa > Chordata > Mammalia > Primates > Indriidae > Avahi > Avahi laniger. The sequence goes on from CAUYSK010127151.1 coordinate 25,401, forward strand.
AAAGAATACCAGTTTTACACAAACACAGAGAATAGAAGGGGAGGAAAAAAAGGAACATTTCCTAACTTTTGGGATGAGGGCAGCATAACCTTGATATTAAAACCAAACTAGTCCATTATAAGAGAGGATAATTGTAGAGCAATTTCTGTCAAAACATAGATACAAAATCCTAAACAAATTAATAGCAAATCAAATCCAGTGTTATATAAAAATGATAATGCCTCATGACAAATTGGAATTCATTCCAGGAATGTGAGGTTGACTTCCCATTTGAAAACCAATTATGTTACTCACCACATTAAAAGTGTTAAGGAGTAAAGTCATATTTCAATAAGTGTTTAAAAAGCATTTGATAAAAATTCAACATTTATTTATGATAAAAATTCTTAGCAAACTAAGAATAAGAGGAAATTTTCTTAATCTGATAATGCATGTGTTTTTAAAAAGCAAACTTCATACTAAGTGGTATAAAGTATTAAAAACTATCCCTTTGATAGCAGAACAAATTGAGGATGTCTACCACCAACACTTCTATTCAATACTGTAAGGAAAATTCTAGCCAATAAAATAAGGCAAAAAAAGGAGTTGAGTGCAGTGGATCAAGTCTGCAATTCCAGAGCTTCAGGAGGTCGAAGTAGAAGGATTGCTTGAGGCTAGGAGTTTGAGACCAGCCTAGGCAACATAGGTAGATCTCATCTCTAAAAAATAAATAAAATTATCTGGGTACTGTGGCACATACCTATAGTCCTAGCTACGTGGGAGGTTAAGGCAGGAGTATTTTTTGAGCACAGGAGTTTGAGGTTGCAGAGTGAGTTGTGATCATACCACTGTGTGCCAGTCTGGGCGACAAAGCAAAACCCCATCTCTTAACAAAAAAAAAAAAAAAAAAGGAAGGAAGAAAGAAAGAAAGAAAAGATGTAAGTTTTGAAAAGAAAAAAATAAAACTATGACTCTCCTCATTGATGACATGATTATGTAGATAGGAAAATTTTTAAAACTACAGATTTGCTATAAATTTAGCAAAGTTGCTGGAAACAAGGTTAATATACAAAAATTTCTAAAAGCTGGCAATAGCAATCAGAAAATGAAAAAAAATTTCATCAACAATAACATTTTTTAAAGTTAAAAACCCCCAAATACCTAGGAATAAATCTGACAAAATATGTTCATGATTTTATATAGGAAACTATAGATTATTACTGAGAGAAAACAAAGACCTTTTAAAAAACATAGATGGCTGAGTGCAGTGGCTCATGCTTGTAATTCTAGCATTTTGGGAGGCTGAGGTGGGAAGATCGCTTGAGCCAGGAGTCCAAGACCAGCCTGAGCAACAAAGTGAGATCCCATTTCTACAAAAAAAAAAAAAATACAAAAATTCGCTGGGAATGGGGGCTCATTCCTGTAGTCCCAGCTACTTGGAAAGCTGAGCCAGAAGGATTGCTTAAATCCAGAAATTTGAGGTGGCAGTAAGCTATGATGATGTCACTGCACTCTACAGAGTGAGACTCTGTCTCAAAAAATAAAAAATAAAAAATAAAAGGCTATATATTTATGATTCCATGTATATGACCCTGTCTCAAAAAAACAAAAACAGGGCTGGGCTCAGTGGCTCATGCCTGTAATCATACGCATTTTGTGAGGTCAAGATGGTAGGATCACTTGAGCTCTGGAGTTGAAGACGAACCTGAGCAAGACCAAGACCTTGTCTCTACTAAAAATAGGAAAATTAGCTGGGTGTTGTGATGCATGCTTGTAGTCCCAGCCACTCAGGAGGCTGAGGCAGGAGGATGGCTTAAGCCCAGGAGTTTGAGGTTGCAGTGAGCTGTGAAGATGCCACTACACTCTTAGCCCAGAGCAACAGAATGAGATTCTGTCTCAAAAAAATAAAAATGGAGATATACTGTGTTGATAGATTGGTAGTGTCATGTTGTAAAGTGGCTAATTCTTCCCCCAGTTGATCTATAGATTTAGTACACCCTCAATATGACCTCATCAACTGCCAGTGGAATGTAAAATGATACAACCTCTTTGGAAAATAGCTTTACATTTCCTCCAAAAGATAAACATCATGTTACCATGTGGCCTAGCAATTTCAATCCTAGGTATATATCCAAGAGAAATGAAAACATATGTCCACACAAAAACTTGTGCATGAATATTCACAGTGACATTATTCATAATAGCCAAAATGTGGAAACTGATGAATAGATCAGTGAATGTGGTATATCCATGCAATGAAATATTATTCAACCATGAAAAGGAAGGAAGTACTTATAGATGCTACAAGATGGGTGAACCTTGCAAACATGATGCTAAGTGAAAGAAGCCAGTCATAAAAGACTACATATTGGCCTGGTGCCGCAGCTCACACCTGTAATCCTAGCACTCTGGGAGCGAAGGTGGGAGGATCGCTTGAGCTCAGGAGTTCGAGACCAGCCTCAGCAAGAGGGAGACCCTGTCTCTACTAAAAAGAGAAAAAATTAGCCAGGTGTGGTGGTGCGTGCCTGTAGTTCCAGCTATTCAGGAGGCTGAGGCAGGAGGATCGCTTGAGCCCAGGAGTTTGAGGTTGCTGTGAGCTAGGCTGACACCATGGCACTCTAGCCTAGGCAATAGAGCAAGACTCTGTCTCAAAATAAATAAATAAATAAATAAAAATAAAAAATAGAAGACTACGTATTTATGATCCCATGTATATGAAATGTCCAGAACAGGCTTATCTATAAAGACAAAAGATAGAATTAATAATTGTCTATGATTGAGGGTAGAGTGGGGGAGAATGAGCATGGGTTTGTTCTTGGAGGGTGATGAAAGTGTTCCAAAATTGATTGTGGTGATGACTGCACAGCTCTATAAAAATACTAAAATTCACTGAATTAAACACTGATTTAAATGGATGAATTGTGTGGTATATGAATTATATTTCAATAAACTTATTTTTTAAAAAACAATTTAAAAATTCCTGAAGGTTTTTTTCTCCTTTTGGTGGAAATTGACAAACTGATTCTAAAATTTATAGGAAGATGCAAAAGGCCAAAAACAACAAAGCCAATCATAAAGTACCAAATTGGAGGACTTAAACTACCTGTTAGTAAGAGTATTACAAAGCTCCAGTAATTAAAACAGTTAGTGTTAGCAAATGGACAGACAAGTAGATAATGGGACACAACAGAGAGTCCAGAAACAGGCCACACCTGTATGGTCCAAAGAGGTGATGTGGGGAAAGAATGACCTTTTCAATAAACGATACTGGATACATTTGATATTCGTGTGGGAAAAAATGAACTTTGACTACTACTACCTCACACTATATGGAAAAATTAGTTCATCTTTCTTCCAAATGTGAAGACAGTGGGAAAATCCAGAAGGAAAATTATTTGTCACCTAGAATTCTATACCCAGTACAATTATCCATCGAGTGTGAGCGTAGACTAAACACATTTTCAGATGTTCGAAGTTTCAGAAATTGAACCCTTCCAGCACACCTTCTCACGAATCCATTGGAGGGTGAGCTCCGAAGAAACAAGAGAGTAAGACAAAGACAAGGAAGACACGGGCTTCAGGAAATGTGGGAATCAAATCTCTGGAAGCAGCAAAGGGAGCCCTGAGGCAGACGGGGCAGCAGAGCACAGCCGAGAGATGTCCGAGGGGGCTACACAGCAGCTGCCAGGATTGGGGTGGAACAAAAGCCTTCAGAAGGGACTCCTTCAAGAAGAGGAAAGCAACAGAATATGTGATGTGTCTGAACACCCTCACAGAGGATTTTGGACAACTAGAATTGAAGTAGTGATAATTACATAGAAAACTAAATGAACATTGGCAACTACAGAACAAGGTAATTTTTTTTTTTTTTGAGACAGAGTCTCACTCTGTTGCCTGGGCTAGA
>CAUYSK010127154.1:0-12932 GCA_963575035.1 Avahi laniger
TTACAAATCAATATTTTAACATATTTGTCCCAGATCCAAATATTACAGTGAGCATAACATTTGAACCCCTCCCCCATCCCGTTTCATTCCTTTGAAGTAACCACTATCTTAATGTAAATTAAGAAGATATTTTTGCAGTCCGAGCGCGGTGGCTCACGCCTGTAATCCTACCACTCTGGGAGGCCGAGGCGGGTGGATCGCTCAAGGTCAGGAGTTCGAGACCAGCCTGAGCAACAGCAAGACCCCGTCTCTACTAAAAAATAGAAAGAAATGATCTGGACAACTAAAAATATGTATACAAAAAATTAGCCGGGCATGGTGGCGCATGCCTGTAGTCCCAGCTACTCGGGAGGCTGAGGCAGGAGGATGGCTTGAGCCCAGGAGTTTGAGGTTACTGTGAGCTAGGCTGACACCATGGCACTCTAGTCCGGGCAACAGAGTGAGACTCTGTCTCAAAAAAAAAAAAAAAAAAAGAAGATATTTTTGCTGTACAAATATACTTAATACTATATTTTTGAGATTTATCTGTGTTACTACACATAGCTCGAGTGCATTTATTTAATCTGTCATGCAAAATCACATAATAGATTTATCCACTCCTCTACTGCTGGAACTTTAGGTTGTTTCTTGGTTTTTATTAATATAAACAATGGTGCAACGAACATCCTTGTGCATGATTCCCTACCTCTAGATGTGAATGGCTGGGTGCAGGATATGCACATCTTCAACCTAAATAGATTTTACCAAATTGCTCTCAAAAGTCAGATTTCCTTATTTTGAGGCACACTTGTGCCAGCTGTGTCAATGTTGTTTGTTTACATTGTAAACTCCTTGAACGCAGGGCCCATCTAATCTGTCACACAGACTGAATGATGAATTTGGCTTGAGAAATTGTGGCAAAGTATAAAAAGAATACAATTTACGCTGTGATATGGGTGTAATATTGTCCTCAAAAAAAATGGTGAAGTCCTACCCCCCAGTACCTCTGAATGTGACCTTCATTGGAAATAGGATCTTTGTCAAGGATCAAGTTAAAATGACTGTGTCCTTATTAAAATGGAAAATTTAGACATGCACAGAGGGAGAATGCCAAGATGAAGGCAGAGATTGGAGTCACGCATCTCCAAACCCAGGCATGCCAAAGATTTCCAAGAAACCGTAAGAAACTAGGAAAGAGGCCTGGAACAGATTCTCCTTTATGGCCTTCAGAAGGAACCAACCCTGCTAACACCTTGATCTAGGACTTGTAGCCTCCAGGATTGTGAGACAATAAGTTTCTGTTGTTTAAACCAACCAGTCTGTGCTACTTTGTTCCAGCAACCCTAGGAAACTAAGCACACTGGAATGTGTCATCTTGGCATCCAAATTAAATATCAATGATCTGAGGTTGGCGGATATTTCAAATGTCACCTGGGTGGTTTCTTTTTTGTCTTTTGTTTTTTAGCTCTTTACCAATCTTTTATTCTTTCAGCCTGATTCCATCCACTGAGCCCTTGAATTTCCTTTGATCCTAAAACATTTGTACAGTCCTTTTGTGATTAGTTATAATTTGACATAACTGAGGGAATTCGCTTTTTTCCTCCTTGATATGTAAGATTATTTTTCCACTTTTAGTATTTAGTGAATCGGCCGAGTATGGGGAAGATATATTAGGCATAAGAAATATCCTTTATTCCAAGGTGTTCCTGGATTCAATGGGAAGCCCTTGGAGAAAACTTGCCAATAGAAAATGTATGGTCAAAGGCATTTTTTTTTCTACTTTGAATGCCTAAGACATGTTGATCTAGTGTGCAAGATACTTCCAGCGGCATGACGCAGGCTCCTTACTTGAAAGCCAAGTGAAAAATCCATACGAGAAAGAGTGGAGGGAAATTCAGACAGAGTGGGGTTATAGGTAAAGGAAGGAAATTTGAATGGCTTAATTGTTGCACATTTTGAGTAGCAATAGAAGAATGGAAAAATCCATCATGGGATTCTGTACAACAGAGTCCATAAATAAACCAGAGCTACATGTGGCAACATGGACAAATCTCAAAAATATGGAGTTAAAAATATTTACTTAACAAAAACAATTTTTTTAATGTGCATGGGTAAAACACAACATAACTTCAACATAGTGGTTACTTCTAGGGGAATGTGAATAGCAGAAAAATTAGACCAAATTTGGAAACACTTGGAAAGTGTCAAAAGCTTTGCGCTTGCTAACCACGTGCTCTGTAAGTTTACACACATTATCACCAAGGCGTCCCAGTCTTCTCGAGAGGTAGGTGGTAGGAAGCTGAGCCGCAGAGAGATTAAGGAGGTTTCCAAGATCTCAAGGTAGTGAGTTCTAACTCCAGAGCCTGTAGTCTTAAAATGCACATTATGGGGCCCTCTTGCAAATGGTAGAAATCCTAAATTGTTGGTGATACTGTCATGACAAAAAAAACCCAAAGCCGTTTTCCTTTTCCTGCTAGAAACTCCTTTAAAAGAGCAGGCAGCTTCTCTAGAAGGATCAGATGCCCACCTGAACCTCAAATATTGCATTTGGCTTGTAGGACTGCTAAGCTGCTCCGTCAAGCTCGGGGAGGAGGGGTAAACGGCAGCATTTAGCTTTTGCGACTGAACCGTGGGGGCCTTGGAACCCTTCCACCCACTTGAAAAACGGTCGCCCATCTGACACTAATAGAAAAAGACCATTAAAAAGCTTTATGCTATTCTGTTCTCCTGGTTCTGGTCCCTCTTTGCCTTTGTTGCTGCTGGCGTTTTATGAATTATGGATGCGCCTAGGTGCTGTTGCTCCCCAGGTTCCTCTGCAGCGCCGCTCGCTCCCCGCGCCGGCTTCGCATCCTTCCTCTGAGCAAAGGACCGCGGCCCAGACCCCGCATCAGTGTAATTAGCGCGCCGCACACAGCTCGGGTGTCAGGACTGCTTCCACTCACTGCCAGCCTGCTGCCAGCCCCTGTCATTCACACGGAAGTCGTCCAGGCGGCGGCAAGGCCAGGAGCGCAGGCCTCCGCGGCAGGGAGGGGACCTCAAGGTGGCAACGTGGGGCCCCAGCCGCCAGCCGGGGCGTGGGGACAGCGCTGGGGTTCGGCAGCTGCCTCACACAACGTCTGATGACAAAGTTAGACAACAGGGAAAGGCACGACATGAATATCTACCCCTGGACTGGCTACAGGGGGCGTTGAGGAGTGGGTAGATGGTAGGTGGGTGGAAAATTCCTAATGTGCTCGAATGGATGTGGGGGACCCACCAGACCAGTGTTTCCCGCCCTGTGCCCCTGGTGAGACGCGTGGCGCCGGTGGTAACCGGAGTATTTGGGGTGGCGTACTAAGGAACACTTCTTATTTTCATGGATTTGTATTTATTTTAAAGTTTATTTTATATCCCCATGTATCTGTACACTATATCGCCAAACCCACAATTTCATGGATATTGTTGTTCAAGTAGGTACAATTTTGCATCCAATTTCATTTTAAAGAAAAAAAGAAAAATTAAAGTACGCACGGGTGATATGCAGATATGGCAAAGATGATAAAGGGCACACAAATGACAGAGGTTTGGGCAGAGCTGCAAGAGGGCTGGGGTTTTTAATTGTTTGGAGGGTCACGGATCCCTGCAAGAACTTGAGGAAAGCAGAGGACTTCCCTCCCCACCTCATCCCGCTGCCAAAAAATACACACAAATTTGGGGTGCATATGCAAGGGTTTCAGAGGTTCCTGGAAGGCCACACTTTGACCACCAAGCAACGCATGGACCCAAAATTAAGACCCTCTGGTCTACACTGTGAGTTCCTCAAAGGTAGGAACTGGGCCTTATTTATATCACTGTAACCCAGGCACATAGGACAGCCTCAAAAATGTTTGCTTAAAAAATCAATGAGTTGCAGTTCAGATCCTCTTTTCTTTTTTCAGAAGATAAACCTGGGACCCAGAGAGATCAATGAATTTGCCCAGGATCACAAAGCTTAGGCCAAATCCGATGGCTCCTGATTCCCAGTTACTCCACCAAACATTCCTGTCTCCCACCATCTCTATTTTGTCTAACCCTGCAGCCACCCCTACTCTTCCGCCTCTTGCCTCCATCCCCTCCAGCAAATCCGGTACTTTGGGATTCCAGAGGTGGAAAAAGAAGCAAATGAGAAGGAAAGGCAGGAAAGGATCAAAGATTTTGAGTTTGCTCCGGGCCCTCCCTCCCGACACCCCCATCCCACCCTCACCCCAAGCACCATGCGAAGAGCGGCTCTGGTCAATAAAACAGAGACAGAGAGGGCGGTGACCCCAGGGCAGTCCCCTGTGCCATTTGTCAGTGATGGCATGGAGAAAGGAGATGTGCATATAGATTTAATTTCCTTGGTGTGTTCCACCTTTCCCAGATGGTTATGAGATGCACAAAGTTTACATAGGAGACCCGTTAATACTCTGTCTCTGGGGTTAATATTTAATTAGACAGTTTTAAAAAATGCATACTATTACTGGGAGACTGCTGTAGTGCTTGTCTCTTCCCTCTGGGATGTAGTGTTCAGACACAGAATTCTGAACCCCTCATGGTTTCCATGGAAACCCTTGAAACTGGTGACTCCTGGCCAAGCACGGGGGACAGCAAAGGCCCAGTGAAGACCCCAGATGTAGAAGACTTAAAGAGCTCTTGAATCTCCTCCAAGGGTTCAGCCAGAGGCCATCTGACCCACTAAGGACAGTGTCAGGGACCTCACTCTTTCAAAGGCAGCCTATCCAATTTTTGGACCATTCTGATGGTGCCAGAGGCCTTCTGTAGATGAAGTTCTAATCGCTCATTTCTGGTGGTCCTAGGTCAACAATTTGTAGCTGCAGAGATCAAGTCAAAATTCCTCTTTTATGTTAGTTCCTCTGTATCGTTATTATTTGTGCACATATTATGTGTGCATAGGTTCTGTGCTAAGCGATTTACATATACATGTCATTTAACCCACACAACCACCATGTGATGTAGGCATCATTAGTCTGTCACTTTACAAATAACCTGACCAAGGCTACACAGCTGGTAAGCATCAGAACGGGATTCCTACAAACCCAGGTGTGTCTGCCTCCACAGCCCGTGCTTTCCACCGCACTGCTCCTCTCATTGCTTCCCTCAAGGGTCCTTGAGCTATTAGAAGTAAGTGCTTATGTCTCCCCTCCCCTCCAGCCTCCCTGAGCATTCTCTTTTCTAGGCTAAAACTCCTCAGTCCCTGGTTTCTGCCTTTCTATCACTCACAGCCAACGCCGGGGATTCTCCTCTGTACCCCACTCCAGTTAGTCTACACCCCGCTTCTAGGGTGGTGCCCACAAGCCAGCCCAGCATTTTTGCATGGTTAGTTCAGAGTACCATGGGCCTCTTAGCCACTCCTCAGCATAGCGACTGCAAAGTGAAGTGAAATGAAATCTCTGTTGGAAACAGAAACTTAAACATATTTTGTGTTTATGTTTAACTCAAACCCACACCTATTTTGTTCCATGAAATTCTCTTTTGTTAAGCCATGTTTTCCAATCTTTTGTGATTGTTTGGAACTATATATAAATCTTTAATTTGCATTTCTCCCTATTTAAATTCCACCCTTAAATCTCATTCATCATTCCAATCTCTTGAGATCTCTCCGAACTTGGTACTCATTGAATTTTGTTCTCGCTCCCAACTCCGTACCGTTCCCAAATTTGCCTGCCTTCCAGGTTTCTGAGTCATTGATGAACATGAACAGGAGACATGAAGACAGAGCCTTTCAATTGAGATAATGTTTAGATATTGCAGGATTTCTGTGTCTTGCCTATGCCCTCTGTCCACCTGATTTCCCCACCATGGTGGGTATCTTGGCACACAGGGTCAGCATCTCACTTCAAGCCCCATCTCTGGTGTCCCTGTGGTCTTCTGCTTTCAGTCTTTCTCTAAGGCCAAGGATGGCCACTTATTCCAGGCATAGCACAGCCTGGAAATTGGGGAGAGTTAAAACTTCCAAGAACAATCCTAAATCAATAGGGCTTGGAGGTCTGTGGATAAATGTTTAGCTTCCCATCTTTCAGAAGGACAATTCAGCTAAGGCACAGTCTACATGAGTCCGCAGAGGGTCCCCAGGGAGGCTGAGCTCCAGTTATGCCAATGGTAACCAGCTCAAGGATGCACTCTATATTTATTAGCTTTTCTTCACTGTGTCTCACTTTCCTTATTCTTTTATTCAGGCTTCCTGGGATTTCCTCCCAAAGAAAATACCTGCACCAAGTCTGTGTCTCGGTCTTTGCTTTCAGGAAACATAAACTGGGGCAGAGATGAAGCTGGTGGTAGCAAAGAGATAGAAGGGGAATAATTTCTGATTTAATTTTAGGACATCTTTTGCAAATTGGTGTTCCTTTTTAAAATATTTTCTGTTTAAATTCTTTATTAAGAAAGTACTGTATAAAAAATTTTTTAAATTTGGAAAATAGAGAACTGAAGGGGGAAATCTAGCCACAATCCCACCACTTTAATAAAACTTACTAGCTGCCATTTTTATATACTGAATTTCTTTTCAATCTTTTTTCTAGGGATATTTTAATATCAAGAGAATTACACTCTATCACTTTATATCTTACATTTTTAACTTAATGCCTCCTTATTCTTTCAATGTTATAAAATAGTCCTAAAACCAATACTTTCAATAGCATTGTTTAATAATTACCTCTTTTTTTTTGTCAGTCTCCCAGAGGTCCCCGTCCTCTTGAGGGCTGGAGTTTATGTCTTATCTTTCTCCTCATAACACTAGCTCAGCACCCAGCACACATTAAGTGCTCATTATGGCTCATTAAATCAATGAACAAACACACTATAGTTTACTTTGGCATTTTTGTATAATTACATGAAAGTTGCTTCCAAATTTTCAAGATTGTCATTCATGCTGTGGTGTATATATGATATTTAGGACACCTTGGATTTCCCATCGCTCCTTCTCTTCCTGCATCTGTGTTGGCCTTATTCGTATAATGAACTCTGACAATCTAGTTCATGTGAAAGGTGGTAGAGCAAATAACTCAGAACATGTTACCCAGTCCACTTGTTCTGCAACTTACAAGCAGAGCAGTTCGATTTGGATATACAAACCCGACGAGTAACCCTAAACTTGCCATCCTTATTGGAAATTTCCTTTAAGGTTATTCCACGCCGAATAGTATTCCAGGGGTTCCTGGAGGGGGCACATTTTAATTTCTTCCATTGATCACAGATCTGAGAATATCCAATTTATTTACCCACTGACATCACCTAGTTTTCAAATGGCTTCTAAACACTGTGCCAATGAATAAATGGTAATTCAGTAATAGGTCAAATTTATTTTTCACTTCTAAGGTGTCAGATACATTACACATAATTTTCCCAGGACAACTCTCTGAGGTAGCTACTATTATTGTTTCTACTAAATAAAGAAAGAAATGGGAACTCATAGAGGTTAAGTAACTTGCCCAGGATTACTCAGAAGAATAGAGAATAAAATATAATTTCATTTTATAGAATAAAATATTTTTTACCAAGAATTAACCATTGGCTTTCAGGACTGATTCTCTGCATAGATGGAAAAATTACCTGCTTGAATGATATAGCCCAAGGGATATTAAAATATTGCCCTACCCTAAACTTTACCTATTGGTTTATACTGCCATGGGAACTGGAGATGCCATCGTGAATTTGCTTTCTGACTTATGGTATTATCTGCAGACAGTTACTGTGAAGGAGAGATAAGAGTGCCCTAGTCGGGGCAGTATATGAATACATTTGCACCCATTAACATGTCAACCCTAGTTACGTTGTCAAATTAGTTAGCCTCATGGTTCTCAACTCTAGCTATCCATTATAATTATTATTCCTGGGTAGCTTTTTAAAATATTGCTGTCTGGACCTCACCTGCCCCCTTGAGATTCTGATTCAAATGAGATGAGCCAAGACGTAGGCAGGCTTGAGAATCCCTGAACTAACTGACCACTTTATAAGATCCTGAAAAAATTGAAATGTAGAATAAGTAAGCTTTGTTGAGAATGGCTGTTATGATCCTGAGTAAAAAGACACCCCCCCAAGCTCAATATGTAAATGGAAAACACTCAAGAACAACAAAATGGGAGTGGGAAGACATTGAAGATAAATTTTCTTTCTATGCCTTGGACCAACCTATTTTACTAGAGCTTTATCTTGGAGTTCTCGGTACTTTCTTCCATTTTCAATCTAATTATGTACAGTTTCCTTACTGAACTCCTCCCTAGGAATCTTAGGTTCCATTCCTAGAATAGGATTCTGAGGCCTGAGCTAGGGATGGAGTGGGAAAAATACTGGCCAGAGATTAAACCAGAATAAAACCAAGCAATTCATTCTACTCAAGTGTCACCATGAAGGGGACAAGCAGAGAATCAGAAACTTGGCCTGTAACAACAGGATGGGGACTGCACACCCCAGGATAGAGAGAGGGGGTTTTGAATGGAGGAGAGGAGGCACGGCCTGGAAAGTTTCCCCCAGGGCTCTGGTACATGGACAAGGAGGGCTTTTGTAGGTACTTGTGGCATGACCTCAGGTAGGGAGGAAGCCACTGAGGCCATTGAGGTGAGGGCACTGGCCAGGTAGAGAACTCTCCAACACTAGTAGGAAAATCAGTCGCCCTGGCAGCTCAAGAAAGAACAATTCCCTTAGGGTATTACTGAAAGTATTGAATCCCACTGCAGTAGTAATGGTAGAAATAATTAATTTATTGATTACCCATGTTTTGCTAGGTAGTGTTCAAAGTATTTCATTATCTTATTTAATCGCCACGTTAACTCTATAAGGTAATTACAATCATTACTTTCTGAGATGGGTATGGTCAATTAGTACTCAGCATCAAATTCTCAGCATCACCCTCTTTAAGGTGCCTTCCTGTTCTCCAGGGGTTAGAAAGCTAACTCATTCCCAGACTCCCTTGCAGCCAGGGTCTAGATGTGAGATAGATTCTATGAAGTGGAAGCATCTGGATAAGATTCAGAAGGCAGAAGTGAGGGGAAGGGCAATTTCCTGCTGTGTTTCCTGCTTTCACCTGGCAAGAAAAAGTATGGAGATACTAATGTCTCGTGTCCAGCTTTCAGGGGCAGTTGTAGCAGTATTGATTGGCAGCTGGTTTCAGTGGTGCAGTGTCCAGATAATCACAGTGGCAATGGAGGCTTCCTAATGTCTCAATTGCAGCCAAGATGGTATGTTCTACACCTCAGTTACTCTAGTGGCAAGCTACTCATTCCTCCCCACCTCAGTTGTAACAAAGGTAGTAAATAGCTCTCGAGGTATTTTGTAATGTTTTAGGAGTCATTTCTACATACCCTACCTAGAGCCTGTGTTTTCAGCCCTTCTGGTAATTTTTAAAGTACTTAATTCTCAGTTTTAACTCCCTTTGTGTTCCAAAATTCCTAGGATGATTTCTGTTTCCTGCACTGAAACTTTTTTCTAACAGATGAAGAAATGAAGTCTTAGTATAAATAAAAGTGGCACAGCTAGTCAGAGGTAGATCCAGAATTCTGTGCCTCGTTAGACAAAAAGTGCTTCCAGAATTTAGAAGAACTAGAGTGAAGAATTCCCAGGCTATATTTCTAATAGATTTGACAAAGGAGAGTACTACAAAGCCAAGTTCACGTATACTTTCTTCCCACTTTTAAACCTATGAGTTGCACTTGTGATTGCGGTGAGTGCTTAACTGAATTGGTTTGCATCCGTGCCGGGACCTCTGGGATGCCACTTACATAACTCATCCACAGGAGTCTGTCTTGCCAATAAGCACTTGCAAAGGCTCTCACTCAATAGCCACATTAAACACAGAGCTCTGTTCTCTGTAACTAGCTGCTTACCAACCCTAAGTCTCATGGTGAGAGGAGCCAAGGACAAAGGAATGATAGCAGCCGACATGTATTGAGCACTTACCATGTGTCAGGCATTGTTCTGTTCTTTTACTTTATTCTCTAGTGTAATCCTCACAACACCCCCGGGGGTAAGAGTGATTATGATCCTCATCTTCAAGATCAAGAAACCGAAGCACACAGATTAAGCCACCTGCCCAAGTTCATGCAGCCGGTGAGTGGTAGAGCCCAGATACCAACCCAGGTGGCCTCTTATTTATAATGCTATTCTGTCTCCCAGTCATCCTCAGAATATTTTCTTTCAATTTTACGTACCACGGTAAACTGTATGAAATCCTGTCTATAGCAAGGTCAGATACAAATAAACAAAACAAGTGATGAATGGCAGCTTCTTTTAGGATCAGTCCTTCCTGCTTTGCCTCACCCCACCCCAGCTCTGTCTGGGCGCAGCCTCTCCCAGGTGTCATCGAGCGGGAGTTTCTGATTGCTCTGATCTAAGCCGGACCAGGACATGATCAATCTCATTGCAACAGCTCCTCGTGGCTACATTTATTTGCTCCGCTGTTCTTTCTGCCAACATGCGACAATCACCTTATACCCAGCAGTTTCCCCTTCCATGGGCGTACAGGGCACAGATAGGTACGGTTAGCGCACAGACGTGTGGGCACAGAGAAGGAAATAAAAGATATTACTAGAAAATGGTTAGACCTCGTCAGTCTCATGAAAATTTAAAATCAGAGTAAACACAAGGCTCTCTAATTAGACAGCCCTCTTTCTCCTGACGAGCGTTTTCACCGACTCCCATTTCTCCTAGAAATAGATCTTCACGGAGGCGAGCATCTTTTTAAAATTCCACACTACAGAGAGCCAGACTAAGACGGTTCTGTCGAAATTACAAAACACTATACTTTCAAATAGCTGCTGAATTATTTAGTGACTTTACACTGTCCAAATGCTGGGCTCTTTGGGTAGACAATGTCTTGGTTTCCCTCCTATCTCTTTTGTTATGACATTCAGTAAATGGAGAGATATTGCTCTTCTTAATAATTTATAAAATAATAATCCACATTAAGGATCAAGCTCCTCTGATAGGTTTGGGTTTCAAATTGGGTAGTCAAGAGAATGAGAAGCTCAAAACTCTCCTCTGGTTCAGTGAAGTGATTGGTCCCGGCATGCTGAAGCTTAACTTTTTAGTCTTTGCTTCTTTCTCGTCTCAACATTTTCTCCTTCCTCGTGTGGTTTCTGGAACTGTAAACTCTGCTTGCTATCACTTATTCTTGGCATCTGACTATCTGAATTGGCCTACGATGCAATATGTTCTCTGAGAAGGAGAGAGCTGGACGATGTGTTTTTGTCATGCCCTCTACGTTTCAAAGTTTCTTATTTATTTTGGCAAAGTTATTTTTTTCTTTTCCTGTTGAAAGAAAGAAAGAAACAAAGAAAGAAGAAAGAAAACTTATTTAAGATCAGGGTGAGATGAGCTTGGGTGTATATTTTCTTCTAGGGTGCAAATGCATTCCTGCATCTCTGTGTGCAATGTACGGCAAGGTTCATACGGATTCTGTGACAACTACAAAAATTATTAAAATGAACAGGTATCCACTTACCCAGAGCCAGAGAGTTCTGAAAAGCTCCACAAGTTCTTCAAGAGCAGGAATCCTGTCTTTTTCATCACTGTTCTCCCAACAGAGTTTAGTATAGTACCTTGCACATCCATCCACTATATTTTAATTCAACACTTACAACTCTCACTGAGCTTACAAAGAGGAGTAAGACCTAGAGTGTTAGCATGTAAACAAGTACGGTAAGTGTGGTAAGTGCTATAAAAATGGCATGTACACAGCACTGTGGGAGAAGAGAGGAAGGAGCTACTGCCTTATGCAGCCTAGGGAGGAAAGGGAAGTATCTCGGGGGATTTGAGCAGAGACTGGAAGGATGAATGGAATTTTGCCAGGCAGAGGGAACAGCATGTGAGTGATGGCAGCAGGAGAGCGTGACACAATGGGGCGAACGGTGACACGTCTGAATATTTGGGGTAGAGCGTTCCTGTTGAGGTAAGTGAAGTGGAGGCTGGAAAAAATAGGCGATGGAACTTGTATGGCTTGCTGAAGATTTCCTGGGAGTGTTGGCAAGAATGGGGGAAAATAGGCACTTTCTCACATTTCTGTTGGGTGTATTCAAGGCATAACCTTTATGGGGCACAAATTGGCAATATCTATTAAAAGTGAAATTGTATGAGCCCTTTGACCTGGCAGTTACACATCTAGGAATTTACTATATAGATATATTGTAAAATTACACATGTACAAGTTAGTTATGACAGCATTGCTCAAGCAAAAGACTAGAACAAAATAAAACTTAATTCCATCAACAGGAATTGATTAAATAAATTCTGGTACATCTGTAGAATGAAATACAATGGTAGGCGCGGTGGCTCACGCCTGTAATCCTAGCACTCTGGGAGGCCAAGGCGGGAGGATTGTTTGAGCTCAGGAGTTTGAGACCAGCCTGAGCAAGAGGGAGACCCCGTCTCTACTAAAAATAGAAAGAAATTAATTGGACAACTAAAAACATATAGAAAAAACTAGCCAGGCATGGTGGCGCATGTCTGTAGTCCCAGCTACTCGGGAGGCTGAGGCAGGAGGATCGCTCGAACCCAAGAGTTTGAGGTTGCTGTGAGTTAGGATGACACCACGGCACTCTAGCCTGGGCAACACGGTGGGACTCTGTCTCAAAAAAAAAAAAAAAAAAAGAAATACAATGGCAGCTGTGAAAAAAAACTGAGCAAACTCCTTGTATACTGATAGGGAACAAATTCCAAGATATATTAAGTGTAATAAGAAAAGCTTTAGCTGGGCATGATGATTCATGCCTGTAATTCAGCACTTTGGGAGGCCAAGGCATGAGGATCGCTTGAAGCCAAGAGTTCAAGATCAGCCTGGGCAACATAGTGAGACCCTCATCTCTAAAAAAAAAAAAAAAAAGGAATTAACCAGGTGTGGTGGCAGGTGCCTATAATTCCAGCTACTCAGGAGGCTGAGGCAGGGGGATTGCTTGAGCCCAAGAGTTTGAGGTTGCAGTGAGCTATGATCATGCCACTGCACTCTA
>CAUYSK010127156.1:0-22784 GCA_963575035.1 Avahi laniger
CTGAAGAAGTGTTTCCTTGGCTGTGCAGAAGCTTTTTAATTTGATCGGGTCCCATTTATTTATGTTTGTTGTTGCTAGGATTGCTTTTGGGGTCTTCATAAATTCTTTGACCTAGGCCAATGTCTATAAGAGTTTTTCCAACATTTTCTTCTAGAATTCTTATGGTTTAATGCCTTGGGTTTAAGTCTGTTATCCATCGTGAGTTGATTTTTGTGAGAGGTGAGAGGTGAGGATCCTGTTTCAGTCTTCTGCATGTGGCTATCCAATTTTCGCAACAACATATATTGAATAGGGATTCTTTTCCCCAGTGTATGTTCTTGTCTGCTTTGTCAAAGATCAGATGGCTATATGAGGATGGTTTTATGTCTGAGTTCTCAGTTCTGTTCCATTGGTCTATGTCTCTGTTCTTGTGCCAGGACCGTGCTGTTTTAGTTACTATAGTCTTGTAGTATAGCTTGAAGTCTGGTAAATTGATGCCTCCCAATTTGTTCTTTTTGCTTAAGGTTGCTTTGGCTATATGGGGTCTTCTCTGGTTTCATACGAAGCGTAGTATTATTTTGGGCTATTCAAGGTAAATCTGTGCTGCCTGGACCACGTCCACGACCATGTCTCTCCTCAAACACTTGCTAGCTGGGCCAGTTACTCAAGCCTTGTGAATCTGTTTCCACTGTTATTTGGAGATGTTGGTGCTTACCTCATAGGGTGGATGGGAGCAATTATGTCTGGTAACTTGGTGAACGCCCTGCACAGGGCTTGATGCAGAGTAGGTGCCAGAACATGTTCACTGGAGTGTGAATCAATCACCAGCTCCTTTCCTTCTTCTCCAGGGGTGGGGCAGTGTGAGAACTCAGGATTCCTGAAGTGGGGTGGAGCTCAGAACAGAAGGGAAAGACTGAGGAAATGCAGTAGGAGGAGTCATATGGTAGGCAAGTGGAACAAATCTCACCTTTAGTAGAGCTCAAAGTAATCAATATGAGCTTTAGGATGGACAGTGTGGACATTTCTAGGCTGAGGAGAACTACCACATTTTCATGTTAAAGGAATGGGCCTGGCTGGCTAAAGAGAGCTGTGAGAAGCAGGATGTTGTGAGATTGTGTGTTTTGACGTTTGAAGGCACAGAAAAAGGCCTATGTATAGTTACTGGAATTGTAAATCAATATTATTGTACTAAAGTAGTCAATTTAAAAAATCTAGTGTTCCTTATATTTTTAAAGTTCAAATTACAAATTTTGTTATTTTATTATGAACCTAATAAATATTTGAAAATTTTATCTTTTGTTTTTCTTTAATATCAACCTACAGATTTCATTTTACTCTTGATAATATAGTAAAACAAAGATAATAATCTTCACTTTTTAAAATTGAAATTTGATTAGCTCAAATTGAACAATCTAAATTCCATTAACAATCAATTCCATTACAAATGTAGTCCACTGAATTTCCTTAAATATTTTAAATTGCATATCTAAATTTAATATATTTGATTTTTTTTTTTAGGTACTTAGATACATGACTGGGTAGGCTTTTGACTCTAAGAAGAAAAATCTTCCTAAATACTTTTTCTAAATCTAATAATAAATATATTCATATATTTATAAATATAATCATAATTCTAATAATATAGCGGATCTTAAGTTCCCTCAGACATTATAATTCTATTTACAGTCAACATCTTTTGCACCCTTCAACTTAGAACCATTGACTGGAAATCAGTTATACATTTTAAATAGAATAATGAGTCTCATCTATAGCGCTCCTATATTAAGTTCTTTTGAGCATTACAAAACCTATAAGTAACAAAGACACACAGATTATCCAACGACTAAAACTTATCTGAAACTTAGCATGAGTTCAAATTGCTTCATCACTTTTGATTTTCATCAGTTAAGGTTTGACCGGAGGGGCGAAACCACCATGAGTGATATAGAATAAGGAATGTATTTTAGAGATTACACCTTACGCAATCACAGGAGCTGGTGAAGGAGTCTGTGCGGGCTGTTGTTGCCTTTGTCTCTGGGGGGCCTGAGGTCACTACAGGTCAGGCGGGAAGAAACACTGGATGTGGAGTGGGGGAAGAGCAAAGACAACTGAAGCCCGTGTCTGTGCCTCACTTCCTCCCATCCTGGCGTCTGCAGAAGGACCTAGCGCTCTTTGCCGTGGAGCTGCACATGTATCCGGCCCAGGAGTTGGAGAGGCCGAAGGAGGAGATCCGGCAGGAGCTGGGAGGGCTGCCGGCCTGGCTGCTACCTGTGCAGACGAGGTGAGCCAGCAGGTCAATGGCGGCGTGTGGAGCAGCAGCGCCTGGCACCCCATGCTGGCCTCCAGAGCATGGTGGCTACTGCTTCCATTCTGCTGTTCTACCTGTCAAACCCTGCACACATTTTATTTGTGGCCAACTGTCACCCAGAACCATACAGGGATTAATTTCCAAGAAAATATGGTCTCATTTTAGCTAAGCTGAGATAGTACAAAGCCATCACAAAGGTTACTTTCAAACTTTCCTGGAGTTAAAGGACACCTGTCCACTAGGGGAACAGTTTTACAATCTCAAGTGGACAATGTGTGACCGTGATTTATGATCACCAATCCAGGAAAGCTCAACTTGTCTATTTGCCAGAGATTTGAGGCTAGGATTCCAGACCTGGGGCCCCTATACAACAAGGCGAATCTTCTCAATTTAGTATACAAAGTTCCCTTAAATGTTTTAAACTGCATTTATATAAACTTAATATTTCTGATTTTGCTAAATCCATGCTCTTTTGATGAGTTTAGGTTTGTAACCTGCCTCCTGGGTCCAAATTGCACCCTCACTGGAATACCTGGGAGGTCTGAAATCCCCACTCAAGCTGCGGCCACTCTTGGTACCACTTCCCTTTGTCATAATTGACTACTGGAGCCTTTCCTTATTCTTTCTGTCCGTGTGGGTCACAATTCTGTAGCTATTTTAGTGACATCCATGGCTACCTGTATACCTTTGCAGGGCTCTGAAATCATGTCAACGGCCCTGAGCACTGTCTAGGACCCTGCAGGGCCTCAGGGGTAACATCAGGGAGAGGTCAACAAAAGTGTGTGCCACGTGCAAAGATTCTCCCCAGGGAGGTGAGGAGGTCTAGGGTCACCTCTAGGGAAGGACTGAAGCCGCAAGAACCGTACATAAACTCTGTACTAAAAGAAGCCAGGGAGGCCCTCTGGAGAATGGGAAGAACGGCCTGGTGAGCCAGTGGTACAACTGGGAGCTTCAAGCTTTGACTCACTGGTGGAGGAGCCTCTCTGCTCCCCAGAGTCACACCTCGCACTGGATTTGAACGGAGGCAGGATGCTCGTGTCTCATCTGCCTGGGCTTCGGGTGCCCCCTTGTGGTGGAATGGTGATTTTGCGCTTCAGACTGTCTCGCCCACTCAAAAGCCCAATTCTGGCTTCAAGGCTGTTGTTAATACTATTGAGACATAGGGAAGAGGTGCTAGGCATCTGACATCCGCCCAGGGCTTCCCTGTGTCTGCAGAGCCAGCTGAGTTTCGGAGAGTCCAAGGGATTTGGGGAAGCCCCTAAGGGAGGGCCACCGGTGTGGGTGGAGGGGATCAGTCCCAAGGACTCCTGTCTGTGACTGCTGAGGAATCCGTCTTTCATATAACCCAAAAGAATGAGCCAGAGCGTGATCTGATCTTAAAAGCTCCCATACTTTCTAGCCTATTTTAGCCCAGACGCTGGAGCAGTGGCTCTTTCTTAGCTTATTTTGGGGATCAAGGGCCTCCTTTGAGAATCTTAAGAAAGACGTTGATCTTCCTTTAGAACATGCATGTACATACGTCACTGTGAGTAGGACTTCAGGAAGTTAGTAGACCCTGGGGATCAGGACCCTATACAATTTGTAAAAACCCCTCTTCTAGATCTCTGCTGCTGTTAGTTCTCAGAAGTCTGGAACCCTCTCGTGGAATTGCTGACTTCTGAGAAGGCTGACAGTCTCCACTTAAGGACAAGGTCTCTGGAGAGGGAGGAAGAACACAGGGTAACACTTCTCATGAGAGAAGTAACATTAGCCTTAAAGATGTATAAAGATTTACCTTGTTTCAGCCATGCGTGGTGGCTCACACCTGTAATCCCAGTACTCTGGGAGGCCGAGGCGGGTGGATTGTTTGAGCTCAGGAATTCAAGACCAGCCTGAGTAAGAGCGAGACCCGTCTCTACTAAAAATAGAAAGAAATTAGCTGGACAACTAAACATATACAGAAAAAATTAGCTGGGCATGGTGGCGCATGCCTGTAGTCCTAGTCCCAGCTACTCGGGAGGCTGAGGCAGTAGGATTGTTTGAGCCCAGGAGTTTGAGGTTACAGTGAGCTATGATGATGCCACTGCACTCTAGTCTGGGTGACAGAGCAAGACTTTGTCTTAAAAAAAAAAAAAGTTGCCTTGTTTTGAGGAACAGATATTCCTTTTGTGAAAATATCTGAGAAAGACAAATAACAGAGATGGCTAATTTACATAATCTCAAAACAGAGATGGCCTCCAAATTGCCTAATTTGAGGGATCTGAATAAGATGAAAAGCAAGCCACTCTCTGGAAGGATCTACTGAAGCAGTTCCTCTTAAACTCTATATTTGGCTGATCTCATATGGTCTGAAATGTCTCTGGAAGTTTCCAGAGGCAAGACAAAACATTTAAGAGATTCCAAAAACTCACACCGGACTGCTTCTGGAAGAAAACTTAAACAAATTGATCCATGTCCCTTGAAGACACGCCTCTAAAGGGATTTTCTTTTGGTTGGGTACTATTCATTTGTTCAACAAATATTTACTTAATGCATATCAGAAAGGAGAATTTCAGAGTTGGCAGGAACTTCAGGCATCTTTTATTCTGATTCTTTTATTCTCAGATAAACAACTTGAGGATCAGAGAGGTAAGCTGTCACTCATTCATTCATTTTTTTCAACAAGTTTATTGGTCACTTCCTATGTGTTAGAAACTGGGCTTTGTATGAGAAATAAAAGAGGAATAAACACTGAGAATAAACTAATGAGGTAGAGAGGTATGTAGGGAAACAACCACAATTCAAAAAAGATAATTGTTTTAGTGGAGGCTATTTAAAAAGCAGAGGAAGTTTAGCAGGCAAACCAACTAAATCTACTAGGGCAGCAGTCCCCAGCGTTTTTGGCACCAGGCACTGGCTTCGTGGAAGACAATTTTTCCGCGGACCAGGGGTAGGGGTGATGGTGTTTCGGGATAATTCAAGCACATTACATTTATTGTGCACTTTATTTCTATTGTTATTACTTTGTAATATATAATGAAATAATTATTCAACTCACCGTAATGCAGAATCAGTGGGAGCCCTGAGCTTGTTTTCCTGCAACTAGATGGTCCCGTCTGGGGGCGATGGGAGACAGTGACACCCAAAATGTGTTGCTTATGTCCAGTCTACTCTGTAATCTTGTTGTGGTTGCTGTCACTGCAGAAAACCCTGCTTCACAAAGATAGGATGTTGGAAATGGAAGCAGGCTTTTCAGTGCTTTTGTGGCAATCTCAGGATATTCCGCTTTGACTTTAACCGGAATGTATGGAGATTAGAACTTGTCTCAAACATACTTTTAAGGCCACTGTCATTTGTGATCTCAAGAAGTCGATTCACCTGGCTTATTCACAGATGGGTTGCAGAGTCTCTGTTGTCTGGGCTTGAGTGCCGTGGCGTCAGCCTAGCTCACAGCAACCTCAAACTCCTGGGCTCAAGCGATCCTCCTGCCTCAGCCTACTAGGTAGCTGGGACTACAGGCACGTGCCACTCTGCCCGGGTAATTTTTTCTATTTTTAGTTGTTTGGCTAATTTCTTTCTATTTATAGTAGAGACGGGATCTCGCTCTTGCTCAGGCTGGTCTCGAACTCCTGAGCTCAGGCAATCCTCCTGCCTTGGCCTCCCAGAGTGCTAGGATTAGAGGTGTAAGCCACTGTGCCCGGCCTGAGTATTTTTGATATATATTTTTATTTTTCTTGGATAAATACCTAGGAGTAGAATTGCTTGGTCATAGAGTAGGTATGTATTTAGCTTTATAAGAAACTCCCAAAGAATTTTCCAAAGTTGTTGTAACATATTAAACTTGTACCAGCAATTTCTGAAAGTTCCAGAAAGTTGCTCCACATCCTTGCTAATATTTGATATTGTCACCAAATGAACCTCCATCCATTGTGAAGGAGGGAAGGGGTGAGGATGGGTGAAAATGAAGGTATATTTATAAATTTGGTGGTGTTCAGTTTCTTGGTAAAGATGGGTACCAAGTCATCTGTTTAGAGCAAGAGGATGAGGTAGGACTTGGAAGTGCAGACAGAGGAGGTGTGAACAGTCGTTTCATGGAGGGAAGGAGCCGGTTGGCCAGAAGGATATAGCAAGATCGGGCAGTGCTGACGGCCCAGTGGTGACCATAAACTTGAAGTAACGATACATGCTGACATGTGAGACTGCCCGGTGTACTCAGAGATCCCCTGGACCCATGGAGAAGAAAACAGTTTGGTTCATCCAGGATTGGGGTGTTTCCATAAAGGTATGATTAATGTTCAGAGAGACAAGGAACTTTATAGTAGTGACAAAAGAGTGACAGAAATGATGGACCGTAGGATCCAAGGTGGACAGAATGGGAAGTGAAAATGGAAGGAGCTGATGGCTGCAACCCGAGTGGAGGAGGCGGGGCACTGGCCGTCCTGAGTGGAGGACGGCGTAGTGGGAGAGGTTGAGCAAGAGTCAGAGGTTGTGGTCAGAGTTTCCACATCTGTCACGTGGAGGAAATAACAGAGTTGTGATGGGGATTAAATGCTACAGGACACGGGCTTCAGAAACAGTTAAACACTATACCAATATGTGGTTTTTCTCTAGACTGCAAGCTTCTTGAAGGCAGGATTCACGTCTCAGACATTCCTGTCCCAGCACAGAGCCTGATGCCTACTAGGTGCTTAGTGAATTTATGTGTGTTAGAAGGATGAAGGCATGAACTGATATCCTTTTAAGATTTCGGCTCTGTGAGAATTTTCTGGACTCTCTAGTTCGGAAAACATCTAGTCATTCGATATTCTTGTACACAAAATATTATGTACAGGACTCTTGCTCACAAGCCACTGCCCCAAATTGGAAAGATTGACAGGTGAATACAGAGAATCGTGACTTGTCAGAGCAGAAACCTCCGAGCTGGAGCCTCCGCGGGACCCAGCACGGGGGTAGGGAAGCCTGGACTGTGATTGATGACTTGCTGGAGGCCCAGTGTGGACAAGTCTGAGGGGCCCAGTTATCAGGGCCAATGCATACGTTTGTGTTTGACCTTCTGGGACTCCACCGGTTTCTCACAGGGCATAAGAGAGAGAAGTCCCCTTGTGCTGCTGGCAAGGGGAGGGAAGGGAACCATTTGGAGATTCAGCAGAGCATTCTGCTCTTCCTAATGAGGCGTGCCTTCAGGAGAAACTGTTTAGACAGAGCCTAACCAGCTGGGGTTTTATCAGAGCCTCGCTGACCTGGGGGAAGAGAAACACCCCCCTCTGGCTCCATCTAGCCATCCTTTTTCGCCTAAGGGGGAAACTGAGAAGCGCTTGGGAAGTTCACAGTCCAGGGGCACAGGCTCCCCAAAACCCTAATCACAGGACCATGGAATGTAGTCCCTCCCCTCACCTCACCACACACTACAGGCCTATTTACGGCAGTTCCTTTTACCGAGTACATCATGCCTGACTATCAAGAAAAAATTACGAGACGTATTAAAAGGCAAAAAACACAGTTTGAAGAGACAGAGTGAGCACCAGAACCAGACTCAGATATGTCAGGGATGTTGGACTTACCAGACTGGGAATGTAAAACCACTATGATTAATATGCTAAGGGCTCTAATGGATAAAATACACAGCATGTAAGAAGAGATGGACTACGTAAGCAGTGAGATAGAAATTCTAAGAAAGAATCACAAAGAAATGCTAGAGATAAAAAACGTTATAACAGAAATGAAGAATGTCTTTGATGGACTTGTTAGCAGAGTGGACATGGCTCAGGAAAGAATCTCTGAGCTTAAGGATGTCTCAGTTCAAACCCCCAAATCTGAAAAGCAAAGAGAAAAAATAATACCGAAAAACAAAACAAAACAAAAAACCCAACAAACCCTGAACAAAATATCCAAGAACTGTGAGACAGCTATGAAAGATGTAACATATGTGTAATGGGCATTGTAGAAGGAGAAGAGAGAGAGAACAGGAAGAGAAGAAATACTTGAAACAATAGTGACTGAGAATTTCCCCAAGTTAATGTCAGACACCAAACCACAGACCCAGAAAGATCAGAGAACACTACGGAGGATAAATGTCAAAAAACCTACTCTTAGGTGTATCATTTTCAAACTAAAAAATACTAAAGATAAAGAAAAAATATCAGGAATGAAGTCAGAGGAACATTACTTATAGAGGAGCTGAGATAAGAATTACTTCTAACGTCTCAGAAACATGCAAGAAAGAAGAGAGTGAAGTAAAATGTTTAAAGCATTGAGAAAAAATCCACCAACCTAGAATTCTGTACCCTACAAAATTATCCTTCAAAAGTGAAGGTGAAATAAAGACTTTCTCAGACAAACAAAAATTGAGGGAATACGTTGCAAAGAGACCGCCCTCGCAAGAAATGTTAAAAGAAGTCCTTTAGAGAGAAGGAAAACAATATTAAATACAAATCAGAAACTCAGCTCCACATGAAGAAAGGAAGAGCATTAGAGAATGCATAGGAGAAGACAAAAATAAAAAACTTTATTTTTCTTGTTCTTAATTGACCTAATAGTTAACAGTTTGTTCAAAATAACAATAGCAACAGTGTATTTGATCATATATATATTCTTACTTATATGTGAAATGAAAGACAGTAATGATACAAGGGATTGGAGGAAGTAATTAGAATTATTTTATTATTATAAGGTACTCACACTACCCATGATGTGTTACATTGTTATTTGAAAGTGGACTCAGCGGAGGTGGCTCACACCCATAATCCTAACACTCTGGGAGGCCAAGACGGGAGGATCACTTGAGCTCAGGAGTTCGAGACCAGCCTGAGCAAGAGCGAGACCCCGTCTCTACCAAAAATACAAAGAAATTAATTGGACAGCTAAAAATATATAGAAAAAATTAGCCGGGCATGGTGGCGCATGCCTGTAGTCCCAGCTACTTGGGAGGCTGAGGCAATAGGATTGCTTGAGCCCAGGAGTCTGAGGTTGCTGTGAGCTAGGCTGACGCCACGGCACTCTAGCCCAAGCTACAGAGTGAGACTCTGTCTTGAAAAAAAAAAAAAAAAAAACCAGAGCTGTTCATTATTATTTACCATTGTTCTGGAAGCACTGGGCAATGCATTTAGATAAGATTGAAAAAATTCGAAGTATAAAATTAGCATAGCAGAGATAAATTTCACATTATTTATAGGTGATAACCTAAGAGAATTAATTGAAAAGCTATTTTCTTGAGACAAGGTCTCACTCTCTGGCAAATTGAAAAGACAGATCAACAGAAGAAAACTGAAAGTCTGGAGGTAAATTCAGATTCATATGCAAATTTGGTTTATGATAACAGTAGTGTTCTAAATTAGTGAAGAAAAAACTTATTGTTCAATAGATGGTTTTGGGATAATAACATTTGAAAGTTGTCCAACAGAAAAATAGGAAGAGACATGACAATTAGGGCAAAATAAGTTACAAATGATTCTTTAACATATGAAAACACTTACAATAAAATGGGAAAACTTCACTCACAATAAGAAATGCAAATAAAAATGACACTGAGATGCATTGTTTTATTTTTCAGATTGGCAAAGATCAAAATGTTTAATAACACACCAAGGTTGGTGTTTGTGTATGGAAATGGGCACTCTTAAAACCGCTAATGTCCGATCTCTACGGAGGGCCATTTGGCAGTATTTATCAGAGCAAAATGTATGTGCCCTCTTGGCACAGAAACTTTATTTCTAGCAATTCTTTTATAGCAGCACTGTCACATGTACAGAATGGCATAGATTATTACTGTAGAGTTATTTGTAACAGTAAAGATTTTAAACAAATTAAAAAATCTTCAAAAGGGATTTATTTAAACGGTACGGCCATGTAATAGAATAGTATGCAGATATGAAAATTAATGAGAAAGTTTTTTGGTACTAATATGGAATATGGCCAAGCTATTCTGATAAGTTAAAAAGGCAAGGGGAAGAATTTACAGCGTGTACAGTAGCCGCTGTTATCTGTGGGACAAACATCCCAAGACCCCAGTGGATGCCTGAAACCACGGATAGTGCTGAACCCGATTGCTGTCACGAGGGACATGTTTCTGTCCATGTCCTCCACCCACACATTTAATGGCTTTTCCGTCTTAACCAAGTGCCTATCACACGCTGTGGATGTAACTTTTGCAGTTTGAGACACAGCAGCAAAAGTAGCAAGAATTTCTTTTTCCTTCTTCACAATTTCATGGGTAGATTTGTTCTTAGCAACCTCAGCATAGGACTTTTTTCCTTTCCTTATTATGTCGAGAACTTTCACCTTGACACTTGCTGGCTTCTCATTAGCGTATCCTAATTGCCAGGATCACTACTCTCGCGCTTTGGGGCATGACTAAGTAAAATGAGGGTGACTTGAATGTGAGTAGTGCCACACGTTGATACCCCAATAGTTGATCCGATAACTGAGAGGGCTTGTAAGGGACTAAGGACGGGGACATAGTGCGAATCTGAATCTCTCGACAAAGGGAGGACTCATGTCCTGGACAGGATGGAGTGAGGACGGCTCAGTGATTCATCATGCTGCTCAGAACAGTGCACAATTTAAACATTATGAATTGTTTCTTACTGGAATTTTCCACTTAATATTTTTTGGACCACAGTTGATAGCAGATAACTGAAACTGTGGAAAGCAAGACCATAGATAAGGGGAGACTGCTGTACTACTGTTTGTAGAAATAAAGGAGGAAAGGAACATGCATAAATTACCTCTGGAAAAGCATCAGAAATAGTAACATTTGTTGCTTCCAAGACCTGGACCTTGGTGGTTAAGGGACAGGAGTAAAAGAGAGATAGTTCACTGTTTACTCTTTGATACTTTTGGAATTTTGAGCCATGTGAATAAATCACCCATCCAAAAGAGAGGAAATAAGATTAAAACTAAAAAATAAAAGGAAAACCTGATACTGTGATTTACACAAACAGGGATTTGTTTCTCTCTCATAAAAAGGAGCCCAGAAGTAGGTGCTTACTGACTGTCGGTTCAGGTGCTCAGGGATGCCACAAGAACCACGTTCTTTCTTTTTTTGCAGGTCCTCCGTGCTCAGAGCATTGGCTTTTTATCCCCATGGCTGTTTCCTCATGACAGCAGTATGGCTGCCACTGCTCAGACATGATGTCTTCACACAAAACATCTCCCAAACAAAAAACAAGGAAAGCCAAAAACTTTTTCCTAATGATGCTTTTTTTTTTTTTTTTTTTTGTCCTGGGAAGGAAGACTTCCGTGTGCATGACATTGTACGATGGCAAAGAGGAATTGGTCTATTGGCTCCTGAGATTGGGAGGAGGGCCTCCCCTCCTGACATCACAGAATCTCTGCTGTAGTACAGAAATAGGGTTCTGTTCCCAGGAAGGGTGCAGAAGTCTGTTGGGTAGGCAACACAAGGAGTCCGCTACCGCTGCTTATGAGAATGGCTTTGTCTTCTGAAAAGGGAAATTCTTATTGACGTGTGGGCTAGCCCTGCTGGTGCTTACGACCCTTCTCGTGGGAAAAGACTGGAGTGAGCCTCCTGCAAAGAGTCTAGACTGGTGGGGAAGCCGAACACCCACTGCGCACGCACCTTGTCCTCTGCAGACACTGCGGGTCTGGGGGACTTTGCTGTGTGTGGCACCGTGCAGGCCTTGGGGACAGAACGTCGCAGTCACAGAGCGTCCTTTCCCTTACCGCTGAGCACGGTTTTTCTCCGCTCTGCGGTCCCTGGGGATGGCACAGCTTCTCTCCCAAGTTCTGGGACATTCACGATGGCAAACTTGCCACTGGGTAGTTGCTAGTTGAAATTCTGTTGGGAGAGAGAAGCCAGAGAACTCCTACTCCGCCATTTTGCTGATGTCACTCTCAAAAAGGGAAATTCTTAATTACGCCACGATTACATACCTGTCCCACTGCCAGGGCTCCACTGTCCCTAGTTACATCCATCTTGCCTCTGGACGACAGCCCTGGCCTCCTCACTGGCGTCCCAGGCCCACGTTGACGTGGGTTGGACTCAGTGTCAGCTGTGCCCTCCGTGTGGGAGAGGACTGGAGTTCTCAAAAATAATACATGAGATCCGCATCCATTAAAGCACAGAAGGTGAGAAAAAACCACATTAAACTAAAAAACAAAAACGAAATACATGAGGGACTAGCTGGATTCAGACTTGATTTTCCCATCATCAACGATCATCGTATCCTGTTCTACCCTTTGAAGACCACAATCCAGAGGCCGTCCTCGTTGGTCCTGTCAGCTTTTGTTCCGCAGAGGAGCTCCCCTCCCCTCGATAACCAAGTGTGTCCATGTCCTGGAGCTCTATTAACCAGCACTGGCAAAATAAGCATGGGCAGTGCCACGGGCTGAACTGTGTCCCCCCCAACCCCCCAAACTCGTATGCCGAAGTCCTAGTCCCCAGACCTCACTGTATTTGGAGTTAGGGTCTTTAAGTTAAAATGAGGTGTTTTTTTTATTTTTAGGGTGGGCCTTAATCCAGTAAGAGATTAGGACACACTCGTGCACAAAGGGAAGACCGTGTGAAGACAGGGAGAAGGCCACTATCTGCGGGCCAAAGTCAGAGGTCCCAGAAGAAACCACCGCTGCTCACACTTTGATCTCTGACTTCCAGTCTCCAGAATGATGAGAAAATAAAGTTCTGCTGTTTCAGCCACCCAGTCTGCGGTACTCTGCTAGGGCAGTGCCAGCAAATCAACACAGACAGGTACAACCCGACACTTGAACGGTGTCACAAAGGGCTGTGCCTCAGCACCGGTTCTTTTAAAATGTTTTTGCCCCTTTATTTTGTCTAAAAATATATAAAATCTGTTTTTGTCTAAACACATTGGAACAATCATTAAGGATTCATGTTGTCTGGGTCTAGCTTACTGCAGGAGCAGGAGGACTTAACTCTACCTAAAGATGCAGCTCACCATTATTTACTTCTTAAAAGAGGAAGTTGGATCTGATGCTTTCACAGTCAACCTTAAATAACCCATCCACTCAGCTGGATCAGACGCTTCCTCGGGTATGTGTTTTGCAGCTACCCCATCTTGATGAACCCCAGCAACATTCAGAGGCACGACAGTGGCCTTTTATGGAAGGAGCAGCCGCTGGCAGCAGCTTCCCCAGCAGTCCTGCGAGCTGAGCCTGTCCCTGCTAGGCAGCATTGTGGGTCATTCTGGGGGGCCTAAACATTTACTAACGAGAGGGCTTGAGAAGATTTAAAGTTCTTTTTTGGGAAAAAATAAAGGAAGACAAAAAGAAATAAAGAAAAGTAAAAAATCGGTAAGTGCCCCTTCTGAGCTAAAAGGAGGCCAGCCTAGCTTCTGTTCACCAACAGAATGTGAGCTTGGGCTCGTGCATTTTGTGTCTAACGTGCATACCTTTCCCTTCAACCAGCCTTGGAGGGCACTGTTCACTTTGCACGGTGACCAGACGTTTGAGAGTTCACACCCATGCCACATGTAGGAGATCTGATTATTTGAGGAAGCCAGCCCATTCCACCAGTCCAAAGAAATTCTGGAGCGGTGTGGTATGTGAAGTTTTTTTTCCTTCACCCAAGAGGCCGCTAAAGCCAGACTAACAGGGTGAAAATCCCAGTTTTTGCCATTTGCAGCTGATTGGGCAAGTTACTCTCTCTGTGACTCAGTTTCCTCAATTGTTAAACAGGAAGAGCAATAGTATTACCTCGTGAGGTTTTTGTGAGGACTAAATAAGTCAATATTGTAAAGCTTTTAGAACACTGCCTGGCATGTCGTTGGCTATTGCTGACTAATATTATTATTACCACATATACCGGTCCCTCATCAAAATACCTTTGTGGATTATATTTTAATGTCTTGACCTTTGTCTTTGGCATTACCCCAATGGAATAGTGTTTCTATATAAATCCTAAGAAAATAAATTATCTGGGTCTCAATCTCCTCTTTATTTGCATGTGGTTACAATTTATAAATACACTCGCCATTTTCCTCCCCTTCCAAAACTCTCCCCCACACCCGGTAATCCCACCAAAGTGCAGTTTCTGATGACTCCGTTTCCTCTCCTCTGGGAGCGGAGGGGAGGAGTGTCTTCCGCATAACTTCGTCTTCAGGTAGGGTCTACCTCGGTCCATGTGAAGTGGGGACCCTCAAAGGGCCTCTGGAACTTGGGGACGAGCACCATGAATCCTTTAGAGGTCCCGGTGACGTCCTTGCAGGTGACCATGTGGTGGCTTCCTCAGTGCTGTGCTTAGTTAGGTGCAGCATGCCATGGTGGGCAGCAGTGGGCATCATGTGCCCTGTCCGTGCCTGAGGCTGAGCAGCCACGGCCCCAGTGGGCAGGTGGGTCAGCCACAAGTTCCCGGGCTTGCTCAGGCAGTGGCGAGAGTCCTGTGGAGGACACTGTACCCGGCCAGTGCCCAGCCCTGCTCTCGAGACTGAGGCTCAGTCCCGCAGGGCTCTGCCTCTCAGGGCCCTACCCAGGCCCCTGTGAATCCTGTGTGGGTAGGGAAGCCTCTGGGGAGAAGGTGCTCTTGTGTCTTCCTTCTCCTTCCTTTCCCTAGATGCTATCAGTCATGGGTGACAAACTGGCTCCTTGAGCCCCCGTTAGAGGGCGTGGCACCCCAGTGCTCTGTCTCAGCCAGGTGCCAAGCTTTGCCATCTTCCTGGGACGGTGTAGAGAGCCCGGGAGGGCCATGGTCACCCTCTTCAGCAATGGGGTATGGAGGTTCTGGGGAAGCTGGGGGATCTCCAGGGCCCCGTGCTCCCCCCACTACTGACCCGTTGTAGATGTAGATGTTGCCAGTGATGGTCATACACCCACCAGTGACATGAATGCCATTGGTACCTGTGGGAAGGGAGGCAGAGTGAGGGAAGGCTGAGGGAGCACTGTTGAAAAAGGAGGGTCCCCAACATGGGGCCCACTGCTTCCTGAACTCTCCCAACCTTCTTCCAGCCTTCTCCCCTGTCCCCTGTCCCCTCTCCCACTTGGTACTGGTTTCTTGAGCTCTGTGTCCATTTCCATTTCTAGGTTGTCCAGTGTCCTCCCCTCTCTCTGGCTGTGACACTGGCTGGAGGCTGGAATCTCCGTCTCACCTCTGTTTTCGTCTCTGTGTTTCCTCTGGCCTGCGCTCTCTCCCTGCCAGCCATCCTCTCTCCTTGCGGCCTCCCTCCCATCTGCCCCCTTCCCTTCCCCCTGCCAGCCCGCAGGCCTGCCCCAGGCTCACCGTGCGCCACCTGGCCCTGCTCCCCGGACTCCATCTCTGGCTCTCTGATTTGGCCCAGGAGACTGTGCTGTTGCAGCACCTCTGCCTCCAAAGTTGGGGTTGTCGGGAGCCCAACAGAGACTGGGGATAAGTCTCCAGGGATGGGCAGAAGTGGCTCTACCAGGTCACGGGAAGGCAGGTTGGCCTTTGGAGGCTCCCATCTTTCATGATCATCAACTGATTCCTCTCCCTGCAGGAGAGAGAGAGACCCCAATGACCAGGGCCTCAGACCCGGCCTTTCTTCAGTGCCATCACCACTTGCCCACCTCTGGTATCGCACCCCCCGGAGCACTGTTCCCTACGGCCCCGCGGCTGGCTCCTCGCTTCTTCAGCTCTCTGCACAAGTATCAGCTTCTCAGAGTGGCCACCCCGTCCACTCTGTCTAGAATAGCATACCCCCATCCTTTGCCACTGTCACTCACTGTCCCCCTCCCCTGCTTTGTTCAGCCATTATCACCACCTAATACGTATTTGTTTAACCTCATTCTCGCTCTCGCATGGAAACTCCAGGAAGGCAGGTACTTTGTTCTGCTCACTGCTGCACCCTAGTGCCTAGCACAGTGCCTGGCATGCAGCAAGCTCCAGAAATCCTTAGCGGAATGAATGAATGAATGGTGAAGCCCGCACGCTCTTTTCCTGCCTGCTCCTGCCTTGGCCCCCGCACCTCCACCCCTCCTGGCTGCCTTCCCAGCCTCTCCATTACCTCTGGCCGTCTCTTGAGCAAGGATCCTGCAACGGAAGATGCAAGGGATGTAGGGCGTCCTGCAGGTTCCAGACCCCCAGGCTTTCACCCTCCACACCCCACCACAATGTGCTGTTGCCCACCTGGAGTCCCAGAAGGAACAGATTATTGTCACCCTCATCTCTGGCCTCAGAATGAGGGGCTGAGTGAAGATGATGATGCCTACGCTGGAAGCAGGCATGGGGAGTCTTGCCGGTGTCGGGGGCAGAAAGGTTCGCAGTGGGGAAGTTGGCTATTCCTCCCCCAGCCCCACTGCTGACCCACCCATGTGGGGACAGAGGGTCCTACCCAGCTTTCTGCAGAGAGAGGGGTGGCTCTTCCAGGTGCAGGCGAGGATGGTGGTGAGGAGCAGGAAGGAGACCAGGGGCAGCAGGATGGCCAGCACGAGCATGTTTCCTGCCAGGACAGCAGACAGGGCGGTGATGGCAGCCCCGATAAGGGCGGGGGTGGGGAGGTTAGGGAGGAATGCCAGTTCTCTGGGCAACACAGAGAAAACGGAGTAGCTTGTCCCGTTCTAGCCACACTGCAGCTCCTAAAGGCAGAATGAGAGAAACTTCCCTTGGATTACAGAGAAGGGGAACTACGGTGGACTTGGGAGGACCTCCTGACAGCCAGGAGAGACTCTATCATGGATGGACACGTTTGGGGATGGTACAGGTGCCCTCCTGCTCAGAGACCGGGATTGGGAAGTCCTGTGGGTGAGGGATGGGAGCTTGGGCACCTGGGGGGTTTCAAGGGCTGGAAGAGGGAGTGGGAGGCAGTGGGGGAGGGTGGAGCTTGGGGTTGTAAACAGACTCAAGCCACAGGGTGGAGCCGCATTTCCATGGACTTGGCTATCATAAAGAGCGGCCACTGTAGTGGAGCTGGGATTGCCACTCTGCACCTGTATAAATACCTGGGAGTGTTTATAGGAGTGGGAGGGTAGGGACCTTGCTTCTGGACTCTGCCTGTGGCTTCCTGGGAGAGCAGGGCTTGCAAGTTGTCCACCCCCTTGCTCAGGGCACATTCCAGGAGGGGGAGAGAAGGAGAGGCTGGGAGTTTGGTTTCTCCAGCCCTGATCTGTAGTAGTGGATAATTTCTGTCTTTCCACGGGCCTCAGTGCTGCCATCAATAGCATGGAGTCTACAGTGCCCATCAACTCCGCTTAGGTTGAGAGGCCTTGACATTGTATACCACGAGGTTTGCCTTTTCTGATTCACCTGAATCTGTAGCCTTAGGGAGTACAGAATGGGAGGCACAGGCAGAAATTGGACTAGGAGTCTGGACACCTAGGCTCCTGCCAGCTGTGTACTTTTAAGTCATTTCACCTCTTTGAGCATCAGTTTTTCATACATAAAATGAGGTTAGCTTACATACTCTCTCAAATTCTGGCTCTAAAATGCCAGTCATATTTGCTACATAGTTAAAAATTAATAACAGGATATGGAAAAATATTTATGATATATTGTTGAATGAAAAATCAAGTTATAAAACATTAAAATCACTTCACTTTTAGTAAAAAAATATATGTATATATATATAAACATACATAGAAAAATGCCTGGGAGGGTATATACCACAACGCAGAGTGGCTATGCTAGGTGATGGCTCTGGGGGTGAGTTTCAGTTTCGGCTACCTGAGTTTTCTAGTTTTCTACAGTGTTCAGGGATCACGGCGCGGGCTTTGGAGTGAGAAAGAGCTGAATACAGGTTTAATAGCACCAGCTGTCACCCGGGGGACCCTGCAAGTCATTTAACCTCTTGGAGCCTTCGTGTCTTCATCCAGACTGTGGGAATAGTCACAGAACCTACTTCGCAGCATCGTTAAGGGGATTAAATGAATTAGCGAATGCAAAGTGTTCACAGAGTGCCAGACGCACTAGCTCCCCATGAACGGAAGCTATCATCATAAATATTTGCTAATTTTTAAAAGTTAATGAACTGCCATTAGTAATGATTATAGCCATTAGAAACATTCTGTAATCACCTGCTAGGCTAGGAATCCAATCAGTCCACAGGAAAAAAAAACAAGAAAAAGTCAAATGGGGGATTAGCTCTCCAACAGTGAAAGTACGCAATCTAATAAAGAGGTATTCCGTCTAGGAAGCGCATTGTGTGATGGCGGCACGTCCAAAACCATGACAGTGAGGTCAGTCATAATTACATCTCAGTACGGGAATGTTCCTTGGCATAATATTACCATATATATATGTGTGTGTATATACATATAAAACTTTTTTTTTTTTGACAGGGTCTTGCTCTATCACCCAGGCTGGAGTGCAGTGGCATAATCATATCTCCCTGTAGCCTCCAACTCCTGGCTTCAAGTCATCCTCCTGCCTCAGCCTCCCGGGTAGCTGGGACCACAGGCATGCACCACCACACCTGGCTAATTTTTCTATTTTTTGTAGAGATGGGTCTCGCTCTTGCTCAGGCTGGTCTCCAACTCTTGGCCTCAAGTGATCCTCCTATCTCAGCCTCCCAAAGTGCTGGGATTACAGGTGTGAGGCACCACTCCTGGCCCAGTATATATAAATTAAAAAGTGTATATGTAAGAAAACTAGTCTAGGGAATACTCCAATTTCTCTTTAAGGAACTTTTCTTCTTGCCCCAATTCTGGGAGAGAGGGATTCATCTTTTCCACATTTTTTAGATGGGGGTGGGGATGAAGGCATTTTCCCAGATACCCCCTTGTGTCTCTCAGCCCTGACCCTCACCTGGCACCTCGGGGGGCAGTGGCTCTGATGAATTTCCGCAGCTTCTGTCAGACTGGGCGGTGCCTGGAGCTGCCTCCACCAGGCCCAGGTCCTCACACCTGCAGAGGGAAGAGAGGACTATGACCTCTCCCTGCTCCCATCCACAAGTACCCCAACTCTAGTGGGCATATAGGGCTGGAAGTGGCGAGGGGGCCCATGGAGTCAAGAACGGGGGTGCTTCTCAGAGGGTGGAAGGCGCGGGCGAGGCACACTCACCTGGTGTGGGGCCGGCAGCGCGCGCTGGGGGAGGAGGCACTCTGGAAGTGGCCTGCCTTGCAGGGGACGCAGTGGTTGTCGGCCTCCCCAACGGTATCTGGGAAGAGAAAGGCAGGCCAGCTGGAGCGAATGAGCAGAAGGGAGCCGTTGCCCAGCTGTGAGCTGCTTTTATGCCCCCTGGATGGCCTCCTGCTGGCCCACTCACTCCACTCTGTCGCTCCTGCCTTTCCCGAGCTCCTGGCCGAGCTCCTGGCCGTTTTGCTCAAGCTTCCCTAGTGCTGAGAGAGCTCCCCTCCTGCATCCCCTGTGTCTGTCCCAGTTCCCTTTCTCTGCAGACCCCTTCTGTGAGCCTTTTGCACAGAATGAGAAGAGGCATTTTATGCCAAGAACTACCTGCGGGGTCGCTATGGACACAGTTTCATCTTCCCTGCCCTCATGCAAGATCACCGGCACCCAACCCCCTCAGTGACCTCTGACCTTTGAACTCGGCTTCAGTACCAGGTGGGCAATCGGAAAGTAGCTCGCAGTGGGTACACTCAAGGGCCCATGCTGCGCAGAACATTCCAGGCTGGCAGCGGCACTGGGTTTTCTGCTTGTTAGTGCAAGGTGCAATCTCCTCGAGGCCCATCACTGGTGGGGAGAGGGAGGGCTCAGGGAAGGGCTGTGCTCCAGGAGCTCCCACCCCCACCAGGCACATCCTCACTCACCAGGGTCGCAGGGGCGGCACAGCTGGCAGAAGGAGAGGTAGTTCCAATGCTCATTGTAGGAATTTTCAGCGCACGTGGCGCAAACTGTGTCCCGGCTGCGGCTGCATTTAGTTGAGACATAGGTGCCTAGGATGTAAGTGAGGCAGTAGGAGGTCAGGAGACAGGGTTTCACCTTTACCTTTGCTGCTCACTGTGACACCCTGGCCTGTGCCTCAGTCTCTCTCCCCATCACCCTGCCCTGGCCCTCCAGCTACCTCTCAGTGAGGGACAGAGCCAGGAGGCCCAGGGAAGGGGGCAAATCGCAGAGCCTGCAAATGATGGATGGCCAGTTCCTCGCGCTCTGTCTTTGCCAGCTAGTTGTCCTGGGGGACAGTGTCCGCCTTGCCTCTGAGGCAGCAAGGGGGCCTGAGCGCCCTGGAACCCACCTCCGTGTCCCAGGCTTCCTC
Organism: Avahi laniger; assembly: GCA_963575035.1. Taxonomy (NCBI): domain Eukaryota; kingdom Metazoa; phylum Chordata; class Mammalia; order Primates; family Indriidae; genus Avahi; species Avahi laniger. The sequence continues at coordinate 20,317 of CAUYSK010127156.1, forward strand.
CAGCCATTGCCTCTCACCTGGTGGGCAGCGGGAGCAGCAGACCTGGTGCCTGAGCTCGTAGTACTCCTTTTCCTGGTCCCTGCAGGTCTGGTTCTCGGAGCTGTATGGGGGCACCTTCAATGTGAGACGGAGGTGAGGGGAGAGGAATTAATCAAGGGCTGGCTTGGGAGGGCAGAGGGGCCACAGAGAGCGCTGCCCATGCCCCTCTTCCCTGCCCTCACCCGTCCCCACCGGCCCTCCCTCACCAGTAGCGGCTGGGATGCTGTCAGGACCCCGCAGAGACCCAGCACTAGTGGCCCCCAGGCCAGGCCGTCAGCAGTGGCGGCCCAAGGCAGGCGCATGGCGGCCACTCGGCCAGTCAGCCAGACGGGCGGGCGGGGGCCTGGGAGGAAGGTGGGAGGCCCGTTGTCCTGGGTAGCTACGGTGGCGGCGGTGGCGGCGGCTTCCAGAGCCCAGCGTCTAGGACAGGACTCAGGGCTGACGTGCCCCGGGGGGCCGGGAGCGGCCGGGCCTGGCCTCCAGGGCTCCAGGGGCCGCTGGGCTCAGGAAGTGGGAGTGGAGCGAGCTGGCCGCGGGGCGGGGACAGGGAGCGCTGGGAGCGGAGGGCTGGCCTGTTGCAATCGCAGGCAACCAGGGAAGAGGAACAGGCTTGGCTGCCTCGACGCAGGCGGGAGGGGGCGGCCGGGAAAGCACGTGAGGGCAGCAGGGCCGGAACCGGCCTCCTCCCTTCTTCGGAAGCCTGACTGGGAGAGGAGGGCTGCGGGCTCGGCCGGGCCCAGCGGATGGGAAAGGGGCGGCAGAGCCAGTGGACAGCCCTCGGACAGGCCCCTGAGAGCCAGGGCAGCGCCGACCACGGAGCAGAGCAAACAGAGCTCGGGAAAGGTGCCAGATCTGAAAAGTGGAGGGGCTAGGGACGGACAAACTGGAGAGTGCACTGAGCAGAGACACCCAGCAGATGCAGTGTGGGGGGCCCAGAAGTCCTAAGTTTCAAGCCAGCCAGCCCTCCACTCTTCTGACCCAACCCAGTCCACACACGAGTGGGCACAGGTCACCTACCAGACCCTTGGAGGGTGTGGCAGGCTCTCCTCCTCTGTCCTTAGGGATCCTCCCTCTCCAGGAGAGAATGGGGAGGATGTGCAGACGGAATTCCTGCGGCGTAGGGGCCAGCTGGGCCGAGCTGGGCCGCCACAGCCCTCGGTTCCAGCTTCCTGGCCCACAAGCCTTCGATCCTCACCCAGAGGGATTGGAGAGCCCACCCAGGCCAGCCCCCTCACCTTGAGGATGAAGAAGACCGAGGCTCAGGGTGACACACAAGGAGACTGGGATTGCAGGGTCACTGCCCCTTTCTTCTAACCCCTCCCTCAGCCCCTTAACAGCCCCACGGAGCAGTTGTCCCGCCTTACGGCTGGCTCTCTGGTCTCCAAGTTCTGCTCTCCTGGCTGGCTCCCACCTGTCCTTGAGGACTTGCTGGGCTCTGGGAGGGCTGTGCAGCCCCGTGCAGACGCTCTCTCTGGCCCGCTGCTTACGTCTGCTTTCTCACCAGGATGGGAGTTCTGCAGCGGCTTGGACTGAATCTCTAAGTCAGCGTTCCGCACGCTTAGCACTGTGCAGCACGTACCACGTGCCCAACACCTATTCACGGAGTAAACGAATGGTTCTCGGACAGCCTGCCCATGACAGAACCAGCCTAGAGTCCAGGTCTCCTGATTCCTGGGTCCCAGCTCCTTCCAGCAACCACGCTCTTTCCTTGTGACACCTGGAGTCTAACTTCTCTTAAGATAGGTCACCTGGGCATTGCCCCTTTCCCTGAAGGACGCTGTTCAGCACTCATCCTTACCCTGTTGGTCTGATGGCTGGACAGGCTCTTGGTAGAAGTGACAAGAGGTGCTCACACAGGAATGAGTCTGGGGAGGAGAGGTCACAAAAGGGTGAAAGGACCTGCCTGAGCTTTGGACATTTTACTCTGTGAGGCTCTCTCTCCTCACCTGGTGCAGGCCTGGGTCCTGCACTCTGCTGGCGACTCTAGACACAGACAATCAGGACTGCCTGGAAAGGCAGGAAGGATCAGAACAGCACGCACTGCTCAGGGCTGCTGCTCTTTCCCAGTTGAGAGAGCTGGGGGCTGGGGCTGGCTTCCTATTAATAAATGCATAAGGAATGCATGTGTATCGATCCTAGGCACTTTTTTCTCTTTTTACTATAGAAATTTCACACATAATGTAATATGTGAGAAAAAGGAGAGAAAGTAATATTGGGAACCCCCCCCCATGTACTTTTTACCCAGTTTCAACTCATGGCCAGTTTTATTTCTTCCATATGCCCCTCCCCCACCCACACACACACACACACACCCACACACACACACACCCCCGCACACACTCTTCCCATCCCCTGTGATTGTTCTGATGCAAATCCCAGACATAACATCATGTTATTTGAAAATATTTCACGGATTTTACTCCAAAAGA